>WOGO01001402.1:354-18310 GCA_015342085.1 Leptinotarsa defecta
TTCCCTTATCTCCCTCCAATTTCAATTTAGCATTGAATACTTCAAAACAGATTGCTGTCAACAATGGTTATCAACCATCCATTATTCACAAATTAATTAGGAATTTAAACTCAGATCAGATAGAAGATTGGCTTTCAACTCCACCACCTTGGTTAATTCACCTTCTGTGAAATATTTTTCTTTACCTTATTTTGATCAAAATATGGAGTGAAGATTTCTAAAGAACGTTCCAATGATGATCATTGTTTGAATACTCAAGTAAACTTAAACAGAGATTTTCTTCTCTCTCATAAAAGGATTATGAATTATCAATTAATCACATTTTACTAATACAATTTATTCAATATTTTTTGTCTACATATTCAATCAAATCCATAATAGATCACTCCTCAAGTTGGAACCATTATTTTAACATGACACTTGGCGCATTCTGTCTCAAGTTGTCCTTCTTCATATGATACTTTGACTGAACCACATGGCCTCAATCCAAAAATGTATTTTCTTGGCTATAAGCCTTATATAAAACAAATATAAGCCTTGGCTTATATTTTTTATTGTTGTATATATTTTATTTTTATCGTTGTTTTAACATAATGTAAATTATTAAAGCCTTGACTCATATTTATTTTATATAAGTCAAATATTACAAATGTGCAATGTTCTTAATTTGATACTTTCTGTTGCCTGATAAGTAATCTCAAACAATTTTTCCAAATTTCATAACCTTAAAATTTTACAACTTCAATTTTCACTAAACTTCCTTTTCACTTACTTCCAGGTGAGCACTGATGATGACGAAAGTCGAAAGCGCTTTACAAGAATTTTAAAAATTATACACTTTAATACAAAAAACCTCTTCGATTCATGAAAATTATAAGTAATGGAGCTACATTATCAAAAATTTAGACTTTTTTATGGGGAATTTTCTCTTCTTAAATAATCCTTTTGGTTCATTTCTTGAAAATTTATAGTTTCTATGTTATCAAGAAAAAACCCGAATACCTAATTTTTCCTCAATAATTTTGTTTATAACTACCGTAATTATTTATCCACTGTGAAATCCGTCGAATTCATTTTTCTATTACTCATATTTCTGCAGCTTTCAACATTTTTCAACATGTTGCCTAGAATGCTTAGAATTAGAGCAAATCGAATCATGACGTCCTTTTTTACAGCGAAAATTAAAAATTTCACTGGTGTGCCTGATTTAGGAGCTGTGTATGTGATACATCAAAAAGTGGTTTTCATAGAAAGTATTGCAAAGTTCAATCAAAATCGACAATTTTGGGGGTTTGATAAAAAAATCTACAACTATAAAAAGTCTTTTGAAATTTGTTATAAATATAAAATCATACAATAATATTGGATGTTTAAAATGAATTATACTTTTTCCACATTTTAGCCAACTCACTTATGTATGCCTACGGAACAGTTATCTGAAATTATTTGTTGCTCTGCTGCTCAAGAAAATATTCTATGGGTTATATACTTTTTTATTCTTATAGTGCAATACTGTATTTCTCTCCGCTATAACTCGCTCTGAAATAACAGTAATTTTATTTCTATTGAGTTGTTTTTCGTCTAAATAGATTCACATCCCCACAGGTCATGGTTCGCACGCTGTAATAATTTCGATACCTAACAACCGGGCTAATCTGATTAATAATAAATATTCAGTTGGATAACAATTGCTCGTGTCAAGATATTCGACGATTAACAGTTGATGAACGCACTAATGTGAACCAAATGTAATAAATTTCTTCTCTAATCACCGAGGTACATTATAATTAGAAAGGAGGTGTGACTATGAAGAGCACGAGAGCCATATTTTATTTATTCAAAATGGTATAAGTGTGAAAGGTCACAGGACGAAGACAATTCGAATGAAAAACTGTATGCATTGAATCAAGAACTATAACTATAACGATTGTTCTTCATGAACTCTCCTTATACGATTTTAGATTATGATAGTGAAAAATTCGTGAAGATCCATAAAAAAAAATTCAATGGAAATATTGGATTGGAATGAACTCAATCCATCGTTATAATTTATAAAGCATTCATTTTAAAATTTAGATTTCTTTAAGACGCTAAAAACTTATAAAAATTTAGGAGCTTCAAAAATGGTTTGGAAATAAAATGAGTATAATACACTCAAAAATCAATAATTATATGAAAATCTAACTGAATTCCACTAACAAAAAAAAGTTAATCCATGATATATCTAAAAAATTATTTACATAGCATATAGCTCATTTCGAATTTACTATATTAATGATATTGATTGATCTATAGTAAAGTAATTTCAATCGCAAGTGTTCCTTAAATTTTCAAAATATATTTTTGAATCCGTATTACTTGAGTTTTTGTGGAACTTTTACTGTTTTACTCACTCCGTCAAATTCAATTTATTAGCACACATGAAATGCTCTTTAATCCTATAAATTTTTTTGTGAGTAGTTCCAATATATGTTCATTTGCAGTTATTACGAGATATAGACAAACTTTTAGTTTTTGAAATCAGGTGTTAAATCTTTGAATTCTTTTCTTAAAATTACTGATAACTTCAATTTTCATTCCTAAAATTCTCGTATTTTTTAGTATGAAATACTTCAATTCTCATGGATAATTTTTTAATACTGGAAAATTAACTGAATTCATTTCATTAGTTCGGACTTTCATTGTCTGATATTATATAAAATGATTTGAAATCCCTGAAATAACTAAAAAAGAAGAATTGGAAATTAAAGAAGAAGATAAAAATGAATAGCTGAAAAAAAACGATTATATCAAGCAAAAAAACCTGAAACGAAATAATAGTGAAATAAAATACAAGTAAAATTGAATAAAAAAAAAGTTATGAGATTCCAAGCCAAGTTAATACACGACGTTTCGATTGTTAGTATCCACAATCATCTTCGGGTGATGACTGAATCGATTCCTCCATGAGCTGACTATTTATAGGTCATTTGCACTTGAATCCAATTCTTCGTATCTTTTCCGATAATCCTCTGATGTAGGAAAGTGTAAGCAGCGGTTATGACGGCATCTCTTTCTTTCGGGGCTCCTGCTGTCTTTTAGCGAAAGTCTGTTCCACCATTGCTTTGAAGTAGCCATTTCGTTGAAGATAATTTTTGATTATGTCCAGTTCCTTCTCGAGACCTTCCATCGTATTACAAAGTCCGAAAGTACGGTCTAATAGAGTTTTGATGATTCCTCTTTTAGTCGATTGATGGTGGTTGGATTCGTGGATCAGATACTGTCCCGTGTGAGTGGGTTTTCGGTATACAGATGTTTCCCATTTAGTGTCGGTCCTCTTCACCAAAAATATGTCTAAGAATGATAATTCTTTGTGGACTTCTTTCTCCATTGTGAAACTGATGGAAGGTCTTACGCTGTTAATGTGTTTTAGGAAGGCGTCTAGTTCAGTATTCCCATGGTTCCATATTACGAAGGTTTCTTCAACGTATCTCAACTAGACACGAGGTTTTTTGTGGGCTTTTTCAATGGTCAGAGTTTCGAACCACTCCATATATATGTTGGCTATGACTGGGGAAAGTGGCGATCCCATTGGCAGTCCCTCATCTTGTGTAAAGAATTCGTTCTTCAGTAGGAAATAACAGATTCGTGCACAGCATCCTAGTTATTCCATAATTACTTCTATACGTAAATTCGTGGAGTGCTTCTTCGACCAGAACATTGGTATAAAGGATTTCCACGTCGAAACTGATTAGTTGATCTTCAGTTGAAATTACTTCGCCAACCAAATATTGTCATTCAACTAAACTATATGCAACCTTTCAGCTCAGTCGCTTGAGATTGAGTGCTTCAAAATTCAGAAGCACTCACGAATTAACACATAATTGCTAACCTCAGTTTTATATAATTGTAAAATAATTGTCATTTATTGTTGACGTGCGAAATGTTTTTGAACGGTTACTCTGAATATCAGATGGCACGAGTAGGTTATGAAGGCAACCTTTGAGATACAGGGTGTTTGCTAACTAAGGTACGAAACTACAGATGGTGATTCGTTACCTAGGTCGTTATGAGGAAAAAAATTCTCATGAACATATGTCCGGAATTGCTTTGTTTCTGAGATACGGAGCTCAGAAATAAAAAAAAAACTGTGTTTATAAAATATAGTGAATATCTTGGGCGTTTTAATAAAAATACAGGTGGTGGAAGACCAGAAACTGTAACAACGCCTGAACTAGAAGAAGCTGTACTCGATGCGATAGAAGAAGATCCTTTAAATAGTACCAGGAAGATTGCCCTACAGCTGGAAGTCAGCCCAAAAAAACCGTATGGACAGTTCTATAAAGAAAACACCTATACCTATGTCACATAAAGCGGGTCCAAGCTCTGCTGCCTCGGAATTTTTACCCAAGATTAATGTTTTACAGGTGGTTACTTCATACGATGGCATAAAATAATAATTTTTTACCAAATATTTCATTTACGGACGAAGCAAATTTTTCATGGGATGCTATTATCAACTTTTCATGAACTTTCATAATGACCATTTTTGGGCCGACGAAAATACCCATGTTATTGGAGAATGTCATTTTTAACAACAATTTCTGCTGAACGTTTGGGTAGGAATGATTGGTGACTACCTAATTGGCCCATTTTTTCCACCAGCAAAATTTACAGGTGAATCACACTGAGTTTTTGGGAGATCATTTACCCATTTTGTTAGAAGTGCCGGTACATTTTTAGAAGACAACATGTGGTTTATGCACAATGGGACTCCAGCTCATTTTAGTGTTCCTGCTTGTCAGCATCTCGACATCACCCAACCTAATCGCTGGATTGGACGTGCAGGTCCTCAAAAATTGGCCATCTCGCAGTCCTGACATGAAACCTCTAGATGTATATTTATGGGGTTATTTGAGAGCTCTTGTTTATGACTTGAGGAATCAAATAATTGACAATTGCAATATCATAAGGAATACTCCAGGTATTTTTGAACGTGTCGGGGAATCAATGACAAATCGATTGTAGTTGCCTATTTTATCAGATGGTGGACATTTTGCTCACTTACTATGAGGTCGAAATTGTTTGTTATTTACTTCTGGTTTTTATTTTATGTTGTCCATGGATAATTTTAAGAAGTGATTTTTCTCTCGAAAACGAAGCTTGGTATGAAGAAAACAAAAGCGACACAAAGGTTGTATTTTAAATTGCTTAGTCTAAAAACTTAACAACTAAGTACAAGAAAAGTCAGTGGCTTTTTTTAATATTTTTGGCTGTGGTGCCCACCAAGACGCTACTGGACCTAATAATTTCAATCTAGTTCGAACTCACTGCTTCAAGTAACCGTAGCAAATTTCAACCGAATCGGTGTATCTCAGAAACGAAGCTACTTGGGACACATGTTCATAGAAACTTTTTTTTAAACGACCTAGTGAACCATCCTCTGAAGTTTTGTACCGTAGTTATGGAACACCCTGTATTTTGAAGAAATAGTTTTAGCGGGCAACAACCCTCATAATGATAATAATAATATAACTTTATTCACAAAAGATAAATACAAATACAGGTACAAATAAGTTACAACATAGAATGAATGAATAAAGTGATTTTATGATAAGTGCAAACCACTTGTTTCCCATAAAAATTGACATATATGTATGAATGGTATTATATACAAAAAAACATATACATTTAACATTTAGAAAAAATGACAAAATACAAAATATTATAAAAATTGATGAAATGTGAAAATTGTAACAATTCAAGAATGCGTGTGTATATAAATAAATAAGTCAAGTATCATGAAGAATAGACAATGCAATAATAATAATAATAATAATAACTTTGTTCACTTAACAGATAGCTGTACAGAATACAAAATAAAAATACATTTCAAAATAATTATTAAATGAATAAGACAGTAAAAAAACACGAGAAGTACCCAAGTACTTGTTTTGTTATAGCAATAAAACATACATAAACTTTTATACATACACACATAAAATTTCAAATAGATCTATAAGAATTATAATGAATTTTCAATGAAGTTATATAATGAATAAAATAACAGATAGGTATATAAACATAATGATGAAATTTCAATATAATAAAATTTCAGTATACTAATATGATGAAAAAAATAGGATGTTTCAATTTTTGTGTTTCTTCTGAATACTTCTTTTGTGCCTGTGCTCGATTTTATAATTTCATTAAGAGTATGAGTGAATATATTTGCGACAATATTAGGATTTGTTTGTTCACAAATATTTTTCTAAATAAGTTTGGAGATTTGAATTGAACATTGTGATGTCGTATGCTGTGATCTATAATATGATGTGATGTGGTTCACATCAGTTCACACTGTAAAATTCAATTGATGTACTCAAAAATTTCATGTCGTTTACCTGGACTATTTCTGAGTCAAAATCTTATTTATTGTTTATGTATATAACGGTACCATCATTTCGATTGAGGTTACTTTTGTTGTGTACTATCGAAAAACCGGGTATTTTCTGGTCTCTGTCAATAATGAAGCAAATCTCAAGACAGTTATTTCGGGTCAGTTGACCCTCTACAGTATGGTGTTGCCACGTGTGAAAATGAGCAACACTTCAGCAGCAATATTGATATTTACAGAACAACGATCGGTTATGAACTACGTAGGTAGTCATACCCAAATAGGTTATAACCAACATTTTTTGTTCTTCATGTCCGAGACAATCTTCGTAAGTAGCTAATCTGAGGTACTAAGTTACTGGCAATGTAATAAATATGTACCTATGTTTTTAATTCAAATATCGAACTTAATTTGGCTTCATTTAGTGTGAAAATGTAAAACTTTGTGAATTGAATTCGTGTTTTTCATGCCTTCACTCAACATAAAAAGAAATCAACTCCAAGTTTCATGTAATAAGGTCTTATAATTATTTTCCATTCTTTACTTGCATGATCATGTCTCGTTAAAATAATCGAAACTGTGAAATTTCAATAAAAAGCCTATATCCTTTCATCAATCAATCAATAGGAGAACGTAATATTCGAAATTATATCGAAACTGTTTCTATAATACATTTTGCTTTCTCAAAACCAACGCCACAATCAATAACCAATAGCAAACAACATTTAGCGCAATAATTACCTTTATACTGAAAGGCTACACCATAGAAAACTAATCTCGATGCTACCAAATTTGCGGTAAAATAAGGCAAAGAAATATTTCACACAATTTCAGTGATGTTCTTTCGAAAAACGACCAAAAAAACCAATCAACCAGTGGCATCGGTGTGAACTGATTCCTGCAATTGATTTATACGGTTACCATGAGCGCACCTGTTGTATACTTTGCATTCGCTTGTATGAAGCGTGAAGAATTGGAAAAAATAAAAATATAAAAATTGTAGTTCGAATTAAAAAACATAAATCACTCCCACGCTGTTTTTTTTATTAATTTAATCCAACAATTTATCTCACATTGAGAATGTTTTTCAGGTTATGTCGCTATCAAATTCATGATGAATTTTTCATCAACAGACTTCTATGAAATTGAAATTCATGATTGGTTTTTGTTCCGAATTGAATACTAACTGATATTTGTTACCTGTCAAAATTTGCATTTCATTGAAAAACGTTTAGGAATGGCATTTATGACAGAATTTTTATCACGGAAAATAGTTCATTCTTGCAATTCTATGAGAAACTATTGAATTAATTTCAACATGTTAGAACGAAATTACTATTTCTGCTACTTTTAAATTAAAAGATGACATAATAGGTCAAATTTTTCTCTTTGCACATTATTTATTCACTAAATGGAAATTACAGTAACATTGTAAGGGAAGAGTTCTGCAAAATGTGTATTGAAAAAAAAATATCCATAAGGATAATTGGCATATAAGCTTTTTTGAAACTCATTTGTGTTTTTGTGATTTCAATTAGGTAATTATTTTCCATTATTTACTTGCACAATCATGTCTATAGCACTTTGTAGTACATGCTCAAGAGGTAGCAAAAACATATGCGACTTTCTGGAACTTCAACCAGCGTTTCCTAATATGACTGAAAACCACTCCGTGCAAAGCTTTTTGTTGAATCATCTGAAAATAGAACTTTTAACGGTTGATGATCAAATGTATTGCCAAATACGCGCCAACCTAACTATTATAAGACAACAAGTATAGCTGAGGCACTAGTCAATCTAATGATAACAATAATGATCTTCAAAAATGACTCAACCTCTGACGGAAGCACCAAACTCTTACGAAGTTTCGAAATATTACAACACTTCAGTCTAGCAGACCACTATTATAATCTTCATGCAGTCATTGTTCATTGTGGTTCTGGCGTTGAATCTGGTCATTATTACGCATTGGTCAAAGACGGCTGGTTTAAGTTTGACGATAGTCGTGACACTGAATATTGTGATTTCCGTGTGATTTCCTAACACGGTTGCAGAATCATCCCAGCTTCAACCCGATAAATTATCTCGAGAAAAATATCTGGTCGAGGCGGGAATCGAACCCACGGCCTACCGATCGTGAGTCGGGCGCACTACCACCGCAGTATCTGATTACTTTCATTTTCAGTCTTATTGTTAGATTTCGAAAAATAAAATTCACAAATTCATTGAATTACTTTTGTCAAATGTGATTTTGATACGATATTTTTTTCCGAGAATCCATAAAACTCTTTCAACTATGTTTGTACTTTCAAAATAAAGAATAACATCATATAACAACCAGAATTACATGTTGTTTTTGGAGAGAAATGTTAATATTTCTCATTTTGATGAAAGTATATTGAAATAACCTCTGTCCCGTTTTAGGGACAGGGAAAATAAATACATCACATAGAGATTTTTCACTCAAAACAGTTGACTGTACATTTAAGTCGGTTCTTACATCCCATCAATTTTTAGAATTGGTGAAGCATAGGAAATAAATGAACAATAACAAAGAAATAAATAAACATTGAATTATGGTGTAAAACCTTGAAATTATTCATTTCTTTTAAATAGGATTTTGAGTGCAAAAGTGAAATTTAAAAAGGAAAATGTTGCACCTTTATTCGTTTGAGATATTTTTGAAGACAATTTTGTATAGTTCGGATTTAATGCAATCAACACTTATATAAATGACATTTAAAGGAAATTGGAAAATGATAACTGGAAAAAGTGTTACTTCGCGAATATTTCTCAAAATATTCCTATCCAAGTCCCTTGAAAATTAATATTACCTCCGCTCATGATGGTTTTTCTTGTTGGCTACTTGAAGAACTGAGGATGTGGTCTTAGGTGGTAGACCGGATGTGGAATCAGGTAGCCTCCAGACCACAAAAATACGTGAACCACGGCGAAACTAACACAAATAACGTTTATCTTTCCACAATTGTTAAATAGAAGATGTTTCAATATTTTGTAATGCTATATTCATGAATGGATGGCGGCTAGAAGGCAACCGAGTAAGTGTGAGAATAAATAAATGACAGAAATGATTCGAAGAATTTTCCTGATGGTTTTTTGGAGTGAACAGAAATTGGTATCTATATAATTATTTCTTAAAGTCAATTTAGAAAACAGAGAGATTGAGTTATTAGTAACAGGTAAGTTATTTTTCATTTACCACTTCTAAAAACATTTATTATTTTGGTCTACGAATTGTCGTAAAATGAATTATTCCTAACATTCATGAAGACGTGTGCTTGATGTGAAATGTGAAACGTGAATATGAAAAAATATTTTTTGTACAACACACAATCCAGTCAAATTTCACACACCACGGAAAAACCTTCGAAAGCAAATTAGACAAGTACATCTTTATTAAAGTAGAAATTCTCATAATCGAAGAACTACTCACTGTCCACCTAAATGAAAAAAAACTTTGTCGCATAACACCTCGTCATGTCTTAAGGAAATATGAAGACTAGAGCATTGAAGGCAAGCAAATTATGAATAGACAATACTTGAAGTCAGAAAAGTATGATAAAATTTCAACAAAGAACCTTCATACATAATTATGGGCATGAAGAATGTTTAGATGGATGCCATAAAAAATGAGAATGAAACAAAATGCGATAAATCTATGTGCAGTATTCCTTTTGAGAATTGGTAGATATTAACAATTCGGGTAGTATAGCTTAATGCACCTCAATGGTAGCAAAAGCTATTGTCATATAGACAGACAGAACAAATCGGGTAGTTTCCAAGAAGCAAAAAATCTGTGCAGTGCATATTTTTTGTATAATGTCTGTAGTCCCACCTTTAATCAATATTTGCTTTCTTATATATGGTTTCTAGCATATATACATAAGGTATGCCAATCTTATCTTATCTTATTAACATTTCGATTCATCACTGATATCACAATCAAAGTCAGTTATGTGCCCTAATTAACAAATTTGAGAAACACACTCCCAGCGAACATTGATAAAAGATTGGGGTCACAAGAGGAATTTTGCAAACGATAAAAAATATGCCAGCGATCATTGAAATTCATAGGTATATGAATTTGAAATTCAAAAGCAAAAAATATGTACGAATTTCTTCATAGTTAATATATTTACAGTTGTTCAGTTCACTGAAGCACGCGGTTTGGAACAAACCAAACGATAAATACTTTGTTTCATCTTCTCCAACAGTGTCATCATCGTTATCTGAAAATTTATTTTGAAACACTCTTTCTGCAATATTTTCTATACTTTGCTTGGATGATTTGGATGAAACATCAATTGTTAACAGCGACTAATTAAAAGTAATAATTGGGAAACTGTTTGCAACTTTCTTGCATGAGAAAGATGAAATGATTATTATGAATCTCCATTGACATTATCTGTATGATCTTCAGTGCATACCATTCGAAATAAGGCACCTTGAACAAGTCATTTGATATTGCGGCTGTGACATATCAAAAATTTCAAATGAAACTAATAGTGGAGTAATACCATTATTGAAAGGTATTTCAACTCTTTATCGAACTGTGCACTATTTTGATATAACAACATCGAGCAATATCAGGAAAAATAAAATACCTTTTTGAGTTTGTGTTCAGTTTCGAACTAGAAAATTAAAATAAACAGAAAAAACATACAAACTATGGAAAGAAACATCGTTTTATTGCCATATTCCCGTTGGCCTTCCAAAGCATCATTTATGATCAAATATACAACGATATTAGAATGATAATAACACAAAATCAGCATGGATTCATGTTCAAAATATTCCCCGTGACAAACCTGGCGAGTATAACAGAATATATTTTTTATAATCTCGATTCAACAGAATAAGTTGATGTCATCTAGTTGTGTAATGGCCATAGCATTATTATGAAACCTGGTTTCATCAATGAATCAGACTTCATACAGGACACCTGGAATATCATTTATCATAACTTGGGGGCACGTAATAAATCCTAACCTACGTTCTGAATCTGTGAGACGCAAACTGTGCTCCAAAGTTTTGCTGCCAACACTTGTAATGATAAATAGGGATCTATTTCAGCATAAGCTGCGTTCAAGAAAATCCTTAAGGCCTGTGCGAAAGTAGTGATTCACAATGAGTTTGAATAGCTGTAGATTGAATCCATTTGGAATATCGTTTTCAGAAAGTTTATTCCACATAAACAAAATTCTCCAAATGAAAGAGTTATTGAACAGTAAAATCCGAGGTGTACTGACTTGAACCTCAAAACGATGAGCAGCCACAGACTGTCGCGTATTTCTGATATGTACTGCTCTTGGTAAAATCGAATGTGACAAGTCTCTTTAACTTTTCCCGTGACAGTATATATAGAAGAGAGAAGAATCCACAAGTTTTTTCGATGTTCCAGACTATTAAAGTTGAAAGTGATGTTCGCGTCTTCAGTTAGGCGGATGGTTCTTTTCTGGATGGAATCCAGCAGCTTCAGTGTATGCTTAGGGGCGGAGCTTCATACATGAGAACAATACTTCAAAGAAGGTCTGATCTGAGCTTTATAAAGCATCAAAAGCTGCTGAGGTGTGTACAGTTTTCTGGTTCGAATCAGTGTTCCAAGCTTTTGAGAAGCAGCCTTTGCACTTCCAGCGACATAATTGTGCCATAACATATTGGTGTCCTCCATTTTAACCCCCAACAAACTTATAGAAGCAGACAGCGCAACTTTCTGACCTGACATTATATCCGGTTCAGAGACAAATATCTTTTGGAGAAAACCGATGCTTAGGTTTCGTGGCATTGAATTTAACCTGATTAGTTTCACCCCAATTCGAAATCACTTCTAGATTCTCATTGGGATATGCAACCTCCTGCTGCCGGTGAAGGTGTGCATTCGCAGCTGATGTCTTGGAATTCAAAAGAAATGACGAGAAAAGTGTGCAGTCGTCAGCAAAGCAATATATTGGATTCTTGGTTTTTGCCAATAAGTCGTTGATATACAATAAAAAGAGGGTTGAAGACAATATGTATCCCTGGATAGCATCAGCGTTGATGGTAAAATTATTCGAGAGATTTTCATCGACGGTTACTTGCAGAAAACGTTCTTCCAGGAAGTTGAAGAGCTATACACATGCTGAAAAATTTATTTGATTTTTTCCACTTTAGGCTGGTGCTCAATGTCTGGTATGTTACGAAGTTGGAAAAGATCCTCAGCATAATTTTTATTCCATATCTCAAAAAGTTACATGTGAAAATAGATGGCGATAAGAAAAACGTTCACGATATAATTGAGCTGCCTTGCGCGAATTTCTCCGAGATTCTTCATACACTAGCAACATATCAACATTTTAATTAGGAGTAAATGACAAAGGCATTGTTATAGGTCGTGAACTGAATTAGAATTTTTCTTTGCTGAAATGAAATGTATGTACTGACATTCGATTCATTGTACAAAGCTGACAATCGTGAAAAATGTTTTGTACTTGCGAATGTTGCTAATAGATTAAATATTTTTTTGAATTGAGAATTTTCATTTAAACAACAAAAGTGCTTTTCAATCCCAGATATGACACAATTTTTCTAAAAAAATTCTATATAACATCAACCATTTTTCCCTAAAGAATTCTCCTAAAATTCTCATAAATATCAACAGGATATTATAATAGAGCCTCTATAGCTGCATGGGACATCCTGAATTACTGATCTCCACCACATTCTGGAAGATGAGATCCATGGTGTCAGCCTCTTCCTGAAATAGATAAGTTTTACTGTGTCCTGATAATCTCGAAAGAATATATCAATTCCATCAAAGTTAACTATTGCAGGACCTCTCAAGTAACATTACAGCGATGCGTTCTCAGGATTTTTCTGTGTAATCCCTCTGAATAAAGCGCGGACTTGATCTCGAAGTATCTCAAAATTTTTATAGGATAACTTTCTGTACCTGCGGACAATGGCTAATGAACCCAAAAACAGTTAATAATCCGTTAGATACCTGCCGTGAAACATGGTTATTTATTGAACCGGTTAATTTTTGTTACTTTTCAAATACAGATCGAATTTTGTAGGGTTGGCAACACTGTTTCTCACTCATAGATAGTCACATTGAATATCATACCGCCGACATTAAACACAAACGTGGTCTAGATAAACCACCGATCTTCAACTATATTCACTCCACAAACGCGCTACAAGTTTTTCTCATCGTAATAATAATAGAAAACCTGTTCTATAAGTCAATGTATCACTTTCAATCCGCATTTCTCGTTGAAAATACGTTGCAAGAATATCAAGACACTATAATGTAAATAACAGTAAATGTGCATCATCAAAACAAAACAATTATTACTATAAGGAAAAGGTAAAAAATCTAATAATAATTATTTTAATAGCAGTTAGTAGGTAACTCTCGGCATTATCCTCGCTCTGTCAGTCATTTGTTTCCAACCATGACGCCACGAGCCACAGCCAACTAGTATAGTTCACCTGCTATCTAAGAATATCTCAGATGAACCACTTTTCTTTGATTTATAGTCAGCTTTTGCAGATAGAACATTGAGGTATTGTTTATTAACAGGACTGCATTTATTTACACAAGACTGAGACCGCGGTAATTGTCGTAAACTGAAACTAGTAACATAAATCAGCAAGATAATCATTTGTGGAATAATGGTCACAGTATATCTAATCATAATATTTCCTTTGGTCAAACAGTTTTATGAAATATGTGACGTTAGTCGAGTCATGAAAGAATGAAAAATGTATTCAATGTGTGTTTCTATATACTTTATACATTTATTATTCCACTCTGAGAATACCCTCCCAACAATAATCACAAAACATTCTATAGGATTTTTTCTCTACCAATCAGATTGAACTATTCGTATCAAAATTGAGACGTTTCTCTTCTTCATAATATTTATTGGAAATTCAAACCTCTTCAACTGTTTTGATCCACTATCAATGATAATAATTAAGCAATTTCCATGAATACACCCTAGCTTTAACGGGAGCATTGAAACTAGACAAACGAATTCTTATCTTCTTTTTTGCAGATGATCATAAAAATCATATTGCTGTGGAGCACATCGATAATAGAGAGTATCTAGTGATATCTACTAATAGTTTAGATTGAGATAATTGAATAGAACTGACCGATACTTGATGAAAATCCATATTAAAACTCATCAATACTGTTTATTTTATAATTTTCACTATAAAGGGTTTTACAAAAACCGCGACACGTGTTTCGCGTTTATTAACGCTTGAGAAAGCTATTGTATAGCGAAAGAAATGTAATGCACTTCAGTTTTCAGACATTGGCTCAGAGATATAGGATTCTCACAACCGAACTACGCCAGATCAAAGTATGAGATGGTGTCAAGACTATTTACTATTGATTGGCTTTTTTTTCTACTACTTGGAAGCCGCCTGCCTTCAATTGCTGGATGTATGTCATATTTTTCTGTGCATAACTCGGGTTGTCTATAAATTGTTTGTCTCTAGCGATCCATAAAATATGACGATCTGTCTCTGACCCTTTAAGCTTTGCTTGCAGTTTAGGTCTCTGTTGTTCAAACTCTATTTTATCCAGGTGTCCTCTAAATGGTCCAGATAGCCCTGTGGTTATTCTAAGTCACTTCGCTTCTTAGTTGAAGGAGTTTTTCAATTCTCTTCTCGGATGGTCCCTTTATGAAGGTGGTTCCGTGTGCATTCCCTGATATGTTTCCAGTGATATCTATGTTCTTCTCTAAATCCACTTTTCGATCTGGTGTCGTACCAAAGACTTTGATACCCCCACGGTTGGTTGAGGGTTCATTCATGCAGTTGATGAACAGTGTCTTGCACACTCATCATTTCTTTCATTGCCTGAGTGTCCTGGTACCCAGTACATAGTCAATTCATTCCTGTCCGCCAGCTTCCAGTTCTTAACGGAATTTCCAAACCAGCTTCGATGTCACTATCGAGTTCATCAGTGCCCCAATTGCAGACTGGCTGCCGGTGAAAATACTGATAAGCTCATTTTGCTGAGGCCTTAAATTAATGTTACTTGCCCATTGGAAGATTACATATACTACAGTCTGGCAGTAGTGTTCGACTTTCTTAGTGAAATGCAAATTTCCCCCGCACAGTAAATTCCAGCTCTCGTTCCATGTTTGGTTGATGACCCTTCTGTATACTAGGTATTTCTGTCGAAAATGTTCTCTGGATGACAGTTCATACTTCACTTTTCGCAGTTCAAGACCGCGAAATTTCTATCGAATATGTGGTTGGGTATCATGTGACCCGAGAACATATTTGATGTTCTTTCCTTCACATATTCCCAAGTTCCTCGAAAGAGTTTTTGAGTCTTAATAGACCCATTTTTATCTATCTCATTATTACTAGATATAAAGGAGGAAGAATCAGAATTGTCTCCAATACAACTGTATGAGTGATTTCCATTGTTTTCGTTATTCAGAAACATGCAACCTTTTCACTTCGGAGTTTCAGAGGTTCCAGACTCTCAGCTTTGATTCTCTTCCTGAATGCTGGTTTGGTCAATTTCGTTTGGAGGGGGATTTTATTCAGCCTTTTTTTATCGGTCCATTAGTTGAAATATTCAGGGCCTGCTGCATGCGTCCCTTCACTATATTATTATATTTACTCTGGATTGGAATGACTAAGTCTTTTCTATAGCCCAGTACTATGAGTCCATTATGATCCAGAAGACGTAGTGGCTCACAAAGTTCTATTAGAGTTATGACAAAACCCCTTGCTACCCGTGCCACTGATCAATCTCCATAGTTTTGGTATATACAAGTCTTTTTTTAAGCTGATCCCACTATTGCTATCTCGGAAAAGGTAAGACCTACGAGGTCGGGTTGATTGGACAAAAGTTTTCTATTTTGAGGAAACAAAATAATATATTACCATGTTGTTTTTGGAAAATTTGCCAAAAACGAGAATTATTGAATTTCGCAGAGGAAGCAGAGGGACTTTCCATACTGTTTCATAATAAGTTTTCAATATCACCTTTATTTCTTTAAATAAAGACTTTTAGTTTTTCTCATCGATTATTGTAGCCACTGTAATAACAAATTCAGCTATGTATTACAATGCATGTCTATATCCAAATAAAGTTGATGATAAAATCTAATGAACACGAAAAGTCGCATTGGAAATTGGTTTATATCCCATTATAATAAATATGATGCAGTATTGAAGGTGCTATATATTACGAAAATATATCATTGGAAATAGAGGCGGTAGAGCCAAAAAACAACTGATATTGTTGATCTGAAAAGAGATTATCCCAGGTCCCCAAAATAGAAAACTGTCGTCCAACCGACCCAAAAGGTCTTACCGTTTCCGAGTGGGACCAGCTAATCGGGTGTATAATTTGTTTTTGGTATACATAGTGGCCACTTTCTAAATGGGATTGTATGGTAACTTTCAAAGCATATGAGTGAGAAGATAGGTCAAATGGAGAAAAAGTTACATTCATAGAAATACTGTCAAGTGGTTCAAACACATCGTGAATATCAGGGCCGGTTATTGGGATACCATGAGAAAAGTTGATTGTATCATTTTAATTTTTCTTTTTGTCACACGTTATTGCAGAAATTATCAAAAAATGTTACAGGCATTTTCATTCGATACTTAATTTTTTCCATTTTCAGGTCTTTCAATACGGACCTGCATATTTCATGACGCCTTTCGAAATAACTTTTCATGCTGAATTCAACGTTATATCATACAATGTCATTCAAAGTTGATTTTCAAGTGATTTTGACCCTCATTCAAATTTCTTTGGATCTGTAATAAATTTTCCTTTGGTGAAGTTAACAACATGCAATACATTTCGATTCGAAAATCAACTCACTCATCTTAAACTGAATGGGACATAATCAAAGCAAGAAAAAGTAATGATTATTTACATATTTCAAGAGGAAAAAACCTAATTCATAATAAATGAACAAAAATGTCATTCATTTGAAAGAAAAATTAAATGATTGTTCGAAAATGCACTTTGCGATTCTGGAACTCAAACTAGTTATACATAACAGGGGAGCCCCAGGGAATTTCGAGATTTACTAAAGCGCGGCAGATTAATAAACAGGGGCATACCTTGTACCCGGTTAGGTTACCTCCACCAAATATGAGCTCCATATATAAGGCCGCCTGTGAGGGATAAAGGATCAGATTAGTAAAAAAAATTGATCATCAGATATTCTCGAGCACGGCAGATTAAGATATGGTGAGTTGATTACCTGCTAAAAAGTGTATATTCCAGTAATCTGACAATTTGAGAGTGACGTAATGAAAGGGGAGGGCAGCAAAGTTGTAAAAAAATAACGTCCTTTCGACATTCCCGTGGGTAGCTAATTTTTTTTTCATTTTGAAGGAAATAATTCAAGGATAACGAAAAATATATAATCTGACGATATCCGCAAGCCGAAATAACGAAAATTCGTCGATAAGGTTCAATTCGTGCATGTGTGTAATACCTATATTTCCCTCTCCGAATTTGTTTTCCTCTATTCTCTATTCACTTTTTCTCTATCTATTACTCTCTCACTCCATCCCCACTCT
>WOGO01001403.1:3719-18307 GCA_015342085.1 Leptinotarsa defecta
TCTCTACGCTAGCTTGGCTAAATGCGTTGTTGGACAACATATACGCGGCTTCTTTGAATTTTCTCCTAAACCTGTGTTCCTCCTTATGGATGATTTCAGCTTGAGCCAACTTGATGTTATGTTGATGAGTCCAAACATGCTCTGCTGTTCCGGATTTGCTAGTTTCTCTTCGCTGTGTACAAGAAACACATACAGGAAATCCAAAAGAACTGCATATATGTTGTCCAACGACGCATACAGCCAAGATAGTTTAGAGATAATTTTCGATTTTTTACCTGATTTTTATTTTATTATATTTTAATTTCAGGGTTATTATCAGTTATTGATTTCAATTTTCTTTTTTTCATATTAGACGATAGAAGCCCGAACTGATGAAATTCAGAAGACTCTGCTTCTTGAGTCGTACTTATGCAGAATTTCTTACTCGTACCGGTTCGAATCAGGTATTATGAATATTATGTAGTAATTCGTTCAACTATTCATCAGGTGCCTGATCATTTCCACAAAGAAAATAATAAAAATCATGAAATGATATTATACTATTAATGAAAGAGCATCCTGATTTATCCTTGTGTGTTCCGGAACTAACATCGATGGCCAGAAGATCTTGTTGTTTAGTACGAGAAAATACTGAATAAATACAAGTTTTCTGATTGATTTGGCCGTTACTTGATGAAGATCCATATTACTTCCATAAACTACACCTCACGATTTGATCTCCACGAACTTCATTTGAAAAATATATCACATGTTTCGCTAACACAGTAGCTTCATCAACAGTGATTTCAAATCATTCAAAATGTATTGGTTGCTAATTTTTCCCTCTCTCAGTGTTGCGTAATGAACTAGCCATAAGCTAGATCGCTCCACCCAGAGGTAGTACATCGGAAGAAAAGCGATATCCCACTATAAGAATTTGTCAGTTACATCAGTTTAGTAGAAGACTAACAAAAATTTCTTTCGATGTAAGTTCTATGAAAAATGAGTTATTGGCAGTCCTGACGACGCTGCTTTCAAAATTCGTATATAATTTCTTAAGATAACTTCTATGTAAACTATTTCATGTTATCAAGTAAACTTTTTCAAGAGTTTGGTATTGGAATAAATGATTCATCTTTATATTGTCCAACAACCTATGGAGTTCACCATCTGTTCATGCAATAATCAAGTAGTAGTAACAGTGAACAGAACGTTTTTACCTGGAAAAAATTTTCTGCCGAAGCCTCCTGTAATACCTTGAGTAGATCACTTGTTTCATTCGATGAAAAGTTTCCATTCAAAACACGTCCACAACTGAATGCATTCTCTCTGGGATTTTTCTGGATAATCCCTTCAGTGGGTGAGCCGCTCTGCATGATGGCAGCTCGAAAGAGTGCTACAAAATGGAAAAAGCTGCAATGATTCGAATAATAATCACATTTTGAAGTGATTTATTTCTGGTGACTGAAGAAATACAATGAATTATTCTGAATATCAGATTCCACTTCGTGTCGATGGTGTTTGGTCCGAGGAAAAGGTTTTAAGAGATTTCCTTCAGAAGTAGATCAGTATTTGAGGAAGGTTCAGAGTAGAATTTTGTAATTACAATGGGATTATCTAAAAAGTCAAAGTACCAGATCATCACTGTGTTATTTTTTTAGGAACAAAACACAAGCACTATAGGAAAAATTCTTAAGCCGCTCTCGGAGCGATGACTGTGCGAAAGTAGCGATTCACATTAGATTTGAATTGCTGAAGATCAAATCCATTTGGAAAAAATTTCTCACGAAGTGTATTCCACATAAACGCCAACACTTGAACACTTCCCGTGAAAGTATCTATAGAAGAGAGACAAATCTCCAACCTTTCTTCGATGTTCTAGGCTATCACGTGATGTTCGCGTCTCCAATCATGCAGATGGCTCTCTTCTGGATGGAATCCAGCTACTTTTGGGTATGTTTGGGGGTGAAGTTCCATACATGAGAACACTACTCCAATGAAAGTCTGATCTGACCTTTACATAGCATCAAACGTTGCTGAGGTGTCTGTAGTTTTCTGGTTCGGAACAGTGTTCCAAGCTTTTGAGAAGCAGTCTTTGGTGTCCATTTCAACCCACAACAAACTTATCGAAGCAGAAAGCGGAATTGTCTAACATGACATTATTATGTTTTGTTCGGAGGCATTCATCTTCTTGGAGAGCACCGATACCTGGGTAAAGTGAGCCAATATTTATGGACCGGTGTTCATTTAAGAATTTTCAACTATTAGAATTCAAGATTTCAAATTCACATTTATTATTCATAATATCTAATGATTGAAGAAAATTTTTAGTACATGCATAATATTTTAACACTGTCTGCTGAGTGTAAACACTTGGGTTTGACTGGGTTGATTGAACAATAAAGATTATGTCAACTTTCAATGGATAGTGTTCATAAAAAATACATTGAAATGAAGAAATGTATCAACAATAGTGTTTTATCATCAATAAAGGTGAAATAAATTATCTGTCGAACTGAATTCATTTAATGTGTGATGTTTGTAATTGTGTAATGTTTTCTTAAATGCTGATGAAACTTTTCAGTTTCTCGTGGCATTATATTATAAAGTTTACAACCAGTACATATGGAGTGTTCTTGCATTAAATGAAGAATACACTCAGGTATTTGAAAGCATTCATCGGTATTTGAGATTGTATTATACTGATGTTCAATTATGTCACTACTTGCACTATAGTTTTCAATCCAAATATTTAGCAGAAATATTCGTTAAAATTTTGAAATTAAGTTAAAATAAAATGTTTTCTGATAGACATCTCGAAAGTTTCTAATTTTTTTTCATTGTATACTTATGAATAGACTTGACAGATTTGAACGAATTTTCATATTTTCCACCCCAGGCTGTGATTACACAGAATCAGTTGAATAAAATATGAATTATGCCACTTATAATGTAGGTAACCAACCTTTTTCTTCGTTGTTTTGCCCTAATATATGTAGACCTACAGAAAAAGAACCTGCACTCTCCCCAACAATTGTGATTTTGTTCGAATCCCCTGCGAACAAATCAATGTTTTCACTAACCCATTCAAGTGCCAATCTTTGGTCCTTCAACCCGATGTTAGCTGGGATAACCCCATCATCAGTTGTAATAAATCCTAGAATCATAATTGAGAAAGTGGATGACACAATATTACATGTTATTACCGAAGGGCCCCAATCTGTAATTGAATGTTACTACTACCACACCCTGATCCATGATATATTTCGGACTAGAATATTCAAATGTGCTAGACTCAGCAGTATAACCTCCACCGTGGATCCATAGAAGAACTGGTAACCCCGTGGAATTACTTCCAGGTTTCTGAAACATATTCGAATATATATTTACGTAACAGAACAGAATACTATTAATCTTTTGAAAACACTTTCCTAACACCAGAACAAAAATACGGTCTCTAGACGCGCGTTTCGCCAACTAAGTTGGCGTCCTCAGGGGTAATGATCCCCGTTAGTATTACCTAACTACTACCTGTTATTGTTCCTATGCTAAACTACCTGTAATTTATTATGTACATACAAGAAGTATATACATAGAAATAGATATTCGATGCATTTCCTTGTGAGAATATAGTATTTTAATAATCACTTACCACCGGTGTATAAACATTCATATACAAACAATCTTCCTTGATTTCAAGATTACTATATTTGGAAATCATTTGATAACATATTCTTGTATTCTTCGTGGTATCCAGTATTCCATTCCAGGGTTGGACTTTCTTGGGAAGCTGAAATATTGAAATAATGACAGTATCAGTTAATCAAATTTTTATCATTCCATATCAAATTAAGAGAAATCTTTTTTGTACTTTCACTACATTTTATGGTTTATTTGGAATATAATTCAGAAACTACCGAAACTATAGCGATCAGTGGCCAACAAAATCGCTCTTGAGAAAGTTAACAAATTTTTCCAGAAACCATTATTTATAATTATTTCTTGTTTGGATAAAATAATATTTCGAATAAAGCCTGAAAGGCTTTCGTGAATTTAAATTTCAGACTGTGACAAAAAAAAAACAATTCAAATGGCGTATTCATTTCTTACGGAAAAGACATAATTTTTGTAAAGCAGGCCACATAACAAAATAGAAACCTGTTCACAAAATATTCTGGAAAAAAATCGATTACAATAAATGATTCCGATTCAAAAGTTGCAGAATGTAATACTGTGTCATATTTTTAGGAAACAGATGCAAATTGTTGATTTTATTCAAATACAGAATGCATTTTTTATTCAATGAAAAATAATACCATTTGAGTAAAAAAGTATCTGAAGAAATTTTTTGAGTTGGAACAATAATGCAGACTGCATAACATACAAAAAACAGAACTTTTTTTCAAATATTGAAAAAACCTGTAAACCACAGTGAATGATGTTATTTCAAAGTTGCAGAACATGAAGGTGATTGATTTTATTAGTTCGGACTTCTATTATCTGATATCATATAATTATATAAATAACTTAGCTTGGAATCTCTTGAATCATTTTATTTTGAATTTTTGATCAATTGCTCTATTTTTACTAGTATTTTATTTCACTATTATTTCATTTCATGTTTTTGTGCTTAATATAATTGTTATTTTCAGCTATTTATTTTTAATTATTGTTTTTTATCAGTTCTTTCAGGGATTTCAAATCATTTTATATATCATCAGGCAACGGAAGTCCGAAGTAATGAAATTCATCATGATACTGTGCTATTTCCTTCAAGACAGATGCAGATGCAATAGAATACAATATACATATGCTTTTTTGTTTGTACAAAATTTTTGTTTTCATTTTTTTATGATGTCGTATCAAAGATCACATGTTATCCTTGAATTTCACCCTTCTATCACCAACTTCTATTTTTTATTATTCATTATAGTATTTCAGTCATGGATCAGTTATTTCCACCAGCCGTCTACCAGTTTATTTTCTCACGCACTGAACAGCAAGGAGTAGGGATATGACCTAAGCCGATCCCCTGTCTCTCTCACACAATAAGCATTTTTCTACTCCCTATATAATTTTTGGTCACTATTATTGTTCATAAATCGAGCGTAGATACAGTCTGCGATACCACCGAAGCATGCCACTGGGTATGCCACCGCATAATCCACAACTGAAGGTTAGATCGCTCCGTAATTTGAATTCACCACGGCTGTGTAACAGCAGACGATTAGTCATTGGAAAAAAATGGAAAACGTTGTCGAAGCCAGCATGTTGAATGACGAGTTTTGGTGTGAAAATATATCAATATCACGTATCCTTATTATGCCTACAGATGTGCCAATTCATATAAGGTCTCAAGACCAAACAATTTCCGTTCATGGCTTGGATAATAGCACACCATGTTTTCCACAAGGGCAATCATACGTGACATGCTCTCGAGTGGGCAAATCATCCAGTTTGACTAAAAAAATATTGTACACACTATAGCCTTAAGAGATTAATAATAGTAGTTTCTGTTCTGATAGAAATAATTTATGTGGCAATTTATGTGGCAAATATGAAAATAAAACTGAAGCAAATATCAATTGGCGGAAAGTCACACAGTCAACCATTGAGGGATTGCTTTGAAAATGTTATTTCATTTTCAGTAAGCATGTTTCTCTGACCCACCTGTAATCTATTTTCACCTACAGGGGGTGCAGCATAGGGGATTTCTTGAAAGGCGTAGTAATCGTTGCCATTTTCACTCTTCAGGATATGCCCTCGAATTTTACCTTCCTTCAGTTGAACTATGATATCTTCGTTTAGTTCCTACAACAAAAATACAAATAAAGTAGCTCATTACGGTATAAAAATTTTAGATTTCATCAAAATAGTGGTATTTGCAAGACCGGTTTTAGGTTTTATCTTTTATCCCATTGTCAAGTATGAAGCCTAACCAATACATTTGAAATCTAAAAACATGGTTATATAAAAAGTTTGTAGGTAAGCTGGATGGGAAGGTAATTGACTTGAATAAGGTTTCCAACTATAAAAATTCAACACTGGGGATTATAGAAATTACCGGAGTTGTCAAACTTATAAATTGAAGAGTGGAGGCCTACATGAATCGAGTTGCTTGTTTGGTGTTATATATTTCGGGGTTTTAATTTATTTAATAATTTACATGGCTTCCAACAAATTCTAACAATCGGTGTCAAATTATGATATAGTTTCTGCTGATTCTTTTCTGGTGCAGGACGACTTCCAGGAATATCGCGATTCCATGTTTCAGTAGCAGTTGATTATTTTTTTCAACGTATGAACACCATAAAATAGTTGACGTTTGAATGCATCTTGGCCCTTGGATTATTGAACCAAGAATTTTCAGATTTTCTTACCGTGTTTTTCAGAATGATCTCACTACTCACCCTCCTACACCAAAGTTAGCCTATCAAAATGCGTGCCATCCCATGATTTTGATAAACTTTCTAACATCCAATTTCCATACGCTTTACACATTTGCTTAGAGGAATTTGAAAAATTGTAGATTTTGCACACTTTTCAACTAATTGAACCTAGTGCATCCAGGATATAAGTGTTGAATGTTTCTTGAAAGATTGGGCAGACTTTGACCATTTTCGAAATGAAAGAGAACTTTCAGTAATATTTTCAAGTGCGACATAAAAATCTTAACATTGATAAAGTGTGGTCGGACAAAAATATCCATAATGTTGGTGATGGGACAATCTTTGCAAATCACTTATATGAAGACAAAAACCCTTTTTTTCGAAGATTGAATATTCAACTCATTTTACTGTACAAAAAAATATTCGTGAAATGGTTTCAGATACAATATCTTCTGAAATTTGAAAATATCGATACAATTGATAGATTCTCGATAATAAATTTGGTTCAAAAATACATTTTTTGTCATGAAATTGGGTGCGTTTAATGATTTGAATTGAATTTAAATATAACATGATGATATCAATACAAATACAATGCACAGATCAGAGTCAGTGATTATTTACTGACGTAAATCAGTTCATTTGATTACTGCTATTTTTGTTCATTGTATCGAGTATGGGATATTTTTGTTATCATTTATCAAGTATTTGAGCACTAACACAAAAGTTGAATTATTTTTGGGTTCATATGGTTTGAAAATGTTAACAAAATACTTTAACGCAGGCGAATCTACAAATATGTATTTTCCATAATTCTTGGAGTATCCACGGTTAAAAAACTGGTGTGTGGATTCATCGGACAAAGTGTTGAACACACTTTCCTTAAAGTTTCAAATTCACTAATTTCAACATTGATACAACGATTTTATGTAACAAAAGGTTTACACACTAAGAAACCTACATCAGTCAGTCCTGACAAAAGTAGACAAAAAATTGAGCAACACAGAGGAAGCACAAGAATCTCCGTCAAGATGTTCGGAAATGGAAACTACAAGATTGGGAACAGTTTTGTTGGACACTCATCAGTACATTAGAAGGATCTGTTCTGAGATATGTCTTTCCCCCGTATCACAAATTACTCACGAAATAAGATTCTTACAATGCTTGCTTTTTTTACAGATCAAAGGAAATGATGAAGTTATGTATCCAAAGTTCAAAAAAAGGATATCTATTAATTCTGAGTTTTTTCGATGTTTGATAATACAATAAAAGATGTTTTTTTGACGTGAAGTTTTGGATTGGATCTGTACGTTACCGTTGACTTTTACTTTATATTGGGATATAGACGATGCGGAAAATAAGAAACCATTTGAAAAATATAAATTGAGTGGAAATATTTCAAATAAATGACAAAAAAAACTCAGACTCATTGAATGATGAAAGTTTTCCTCATTTTATTGTATGTTTTGGTTTTATTCAGTGACGAGTCAAAATACAGATGTGATAAAATGTTTAACAGACACAATAACCACTACTATTCAACAGATAATCGCCACAAGATCAATGAAAAATTGACCTCAGGAATGATTTTTAAATGGCAGAAAACACAAGCACTACGGAAAAATTCTTATGGCGCTTTAAGAGCGGTGCCTGTGCGACTGAATTCGTTTGGAAAAACTTTCTAATGAAAACTGTTTCATTTTGGAATGCAGTTTTCAAAATAAAACAGTTCTTACTCAGTGAAGTTAAATGTGCACTGAGTTGAACCACAAAACGATGAGCAGCCACATTCCGTCGCGTATTTCTAATATGTACCGCTCTTGGTGAAATGAAATGTGTCAAGTCCCTTGAACACCTTCCGTGGAAGTAAGTAAATTGATTCAATTCATTAAAAAGACAAAATACATAGTCGTCTATGACAAAAGAATAAAAAAAATAACAAAATAAAATTGAAATAAAACTGAGAATAAAATAAAGTAAATGAATAAAGATACATGAAATGTAGAGATTATACAATTCTAATAAAAGTTACGACTACCTAAGCAAGCTCGTGTTGTAGCCAGCAAACTAAAAAGTATATCTTTTCTTGTATAGCAAACATAGTGAAAATATTATAGAAAGGACGAGAAAGAGAGAGAGAAATCTGGCTGTGATGTACTCTGAAAGACACCTCTAATAATGTATATTTCTTATTTAAGTATCAGAAGAAGCATATCATAATTATTGTGAAAAAATTTTTTCAACTCTATTTTGAATTTGAGTTTGTTTCTCATGCCTTTCAATGATTCAGGTAGAGTGTTGTAAAGTTTGGGTCCCAATAAGTTATAAATTTTTGATTATGCGTGAGTCTGCATCATGGAACATTCATGGTCTTAACTGAACTGTTACGAGTATTGAAAGCATGCTGTGCGAATTTGATTGAAGAATTTGCAGTCCATAATAAACTCTGAAAAATGTAAGTTTTTCTAACACCGAATATCCCAGTTTCATCATACAACGACTGAGTACAATACCTCCGATCTTTTTATCATGATTCTTATTAATGGATTTTGAATCACTTTTAAGTTAATTAGCGATGTCTTGAAGGTACCACCCCATACTATTATACAGTAACGTATCATGGAGTTAACCAAGGCATCATACACCATCAGTATCATTTCCCTGTTTAGTATATTCCTGAGCTGATAAAATTTATATATTAATTAACATAGTCTAGCTACTGTATAATCAATGTGTCCATTCCACCGAAGAAATTGGCCCACTAATACCCCTAGGTATTTTATTGTATCCGTTTTCTGTATAGAAGTACAGCTACATTTGGGAACATTTGCACAAGGTGTTTTGTGGATTTTTATGATGTTTGTAGCTGGTTGATCTCTAGTTGTTGGAGCAAATGCAATAAATTTGGTGTTTTTAACAGACACTCAATAAATCAGAACTCAACCAGTTGAAAATCGTTTTGATGCCTATTCAAGACTGACTGTATACTTCTTCCCACGTTTTTCCAACGAAAGTGATAGTTGTGTCATCAGTTGTGTCATCAGTAATTTTGAAGATGTTGTTCATATATATTAGAAATAAGATGAGTCCTAATACAGTTCCTTGGGGTACGCCCCGAGTAATTTTCAGTGGGTCGCTGAGAGAGTCGTTTACCCTGATAATCTGTGTTCTATTTGTCAAATAGTCTTCAAATATTATCAAAGCAACACCCCTCACACCAATGTTACCTAAACGTTGAAGGAGTATATTATGATCCACAGTATCAAATGCCTTGTCCAAATCCAAAAAGACAGTTATGCATTTTTGTTGATTTTGAAAACAGTTGTTGATTTGGTTATCAATCTCGAAAACTGCGTTTTCAGTTTATCTGTTTTCTAAAAAACCATATTGTGATTCAAAAAAAATGTTATTATTGCAAAATAGTATCTATGGAAGAGAGACAGATCTCCAACCTTTGTTCGATGTTCCAGACTATCAAGGTTGCAAGTGATGTTCGCGTCTCCAATCAGATGGATGGCTCTTTTCTGGATGGAATCCAGAAGCTTCAGGGTGTGTTTGGGGGCGGAGCTCCATACATGAGAACAATACTTCAAAGAAGGTCTGATTTGAACTTTATAAAGCATCAAAAGTTGCCGAGGTGTATACAGTTTTCTGGTTCGGAACAGTCTTCCAAGCTTTACGAACACGAGTAAACATAGAGGAATGCTCGCTCGTGCTCGCTTTTTTGGTGAATACGCACCTTTACATAATTTGATGATGCGCATTTGAAACCAAATTGTACCCGCCCCGGAAGATAGCTATTGTCAATAGTACAGTGGCGCCGATACTCATCTCGACAAAACAAATAACAAATAACAAATGTATATAAAATAAGCTAATAATATAATGGGTGTTATTTTTATAAGCCTCGAAAGAGCAGGAAAGAAAATAACATCGTGATTTTTTGCATAGAAAGGAGAGACAACGAAATATTAAAAGCAGAAAAAACCATAAACATCCTAAAAAATCCGTTAGATATTAATCTTTTAAACATTAACCTAGATGAATCGGATTTGAACAACACGTATTCCTTAGGCAAATCTGGAAAAAGTCCGCTTGGAATTGAATTCACCTCTTTCCTCAAGAAGTCTATGGTTTTGAAAAGTGCCAGTAAATTAAAAGGTACGCTAATTCACATTGCAAACGACTTAACAGTTGAACAAAGAGAAGAATAAAAAATCTTCAGAAGACATCTTCATCTTGGTAGACAAAACGAAGAGAAAAATTGTTTCATAAAAAACAAGTTGTTTGTTGACAGAAGCCCTGTTGCAGAACGTAATTGCCAGACACGGAGTACCCCAAGAACTACACTTGGATCAGGGCCGCAACTTCGAATCGGATTTAGGGAAGGAAATGATGACTCTGTTGGGAATAAAGAAAACAAGAACCACTGCTCTTCACCCACAATCCGATGGAATGGTCGAGTGGCATAATTGCACCATCAATAAATACCTTGCGATGTTTGTCTCCGAAAACCAAAGAGACTGGGATAAATTGGTTCCTCTTTTTCTGTTGGCATACAGGAGCTCCTATCATGACCCGACAGGTTACACACCATCCATGTTGTAAACTGGTAGGGAACTGACGCTTCCGATAGATGTATTGTGTGACAGTCCTTTCGATGAATCTCAAGAGGTACCTCTTTCAGATTATGTGAATGACCTGAAGGAGAGACTGGAAATTGTACACGAATTTGCCAGGACCGAATTACAGCTTCTACAGCGACAGGATAAAGATAAGATTTGACAAAAAGACGCTGCCAGTGAGCTTCAAGGAGAGCGATGCAGTGTTGCTCTACCAACTCCAACATCGGAAAGGTTTGTGTCCCAAATTGTAGAGACCATGGCAAGGACATTACTTGGTAACCAAAAAAATGAACGATCTGGTGTACAGAATCCAATTGTCACCCAGAAGCAAGTCTAAAGTTGTCCACATAGAGAGGCTGAGTCCTTATATGGGTCGTGATGTCCCCTCTTGGAATGTTGTTCGGGGCAAACAACTTCGGGGAAGGGGGTAGTGTTGTGAATTATGCCCTAAAATTTTATAACAAATCATGCCCTAAAATTTTATAACGCCGGCCGCCACTGGTAGCCATAAACCAACCGTGACGTACTTAAGAGTTTGCTGCCGCTCTTGATGTAGCGAAAATAATTCTACCGATTTCGATGAAACTTAGGTGAAATTTTCTTGCGCATTCGATTACGATATATAAACGCTAGCCATGAGCATATCGACAGACTCAAGTGGAAGTTACAGTGCGGTACGCGAAGTGATCTAGTATGGCGATAGATTCGAATAATAGTTGAAGGGTTTATTGTATTTGAAGTGAAATGAAATTATGTTTGTTCAGTGTAGTCAATTATTGGTCAACCCACGGGGAAAAACGTAACAGTTATATGTTTGATTCTCCTGCATAGTGAAAATGAATTCACAAATTGCAGATGACAAAACGGACTCTCCAATTGAGAGTTTGTGAAAAATAAGAGTTTTTGAATGTACGTATTTTTGACATGTGTAGTATAACTAGGTACCTACATGAGATGATGATTCATTAAAAAAATATTTTTACCTGACAAGCTGTTAATTTTGTTACCTTCTGAGAGCAATCGTCAACTTCAGGACCACCTACACAAGACTTGCCTATTCCGATAGAATGAAACGTAGGCCCGAATTGTCATGTCTACCAAAATAACAGTTCCCTCCTTCCTCCCAAAAGTGACAAATTAATCATATGCTCACATTTAGAGAATCTCAAGATTTGTCATTAAGTCAAACCAGAGTCTCTGAGTTTTGTGTAGGAAATTTTCATTAGTAATTAAAAAGAATTACATTTAGATCGAATGATAATCGAGCCAGTTCAAAAGTTAGTTGCAATTATCTCTTGTATCAATAGGGTTGCAGTAAAAAAAATGATTGCAGAGACATCGATCGAATTCGACTGAATGTCATCGAAAAATATCATGGAAATAAGGCTGGCGTGAATAGGGCTGTTTACGAGGGTTGGTGGCAAATTCTTTCCTGGAAACAAGATAAAACAAGAAAAAGCAGATTTCAAACAAGTTTTTGTGTATCTTGAAAATTATTTAAATTACATATCAATTCATCTGTCGTTGGCAGGATGTTAATATTTCATATGACGCACATGAATTGTTCATTGGATACTTTCACGAACATCCCTCAAAAGTCCTAAACATGTTCGAGCTAAGAATTGACGAGGTTTACCTTATAAAGTGCTATTCCTAGCACGGGTAAAAAGTGACGGATGACATCGAAGAATTAGTGACTCTGTACAGTATATTTGATTATATGATGTGACCTTTCATGATAAAAAAACAAATCTCTTGTTGCACTTCTCAGTAACGACTGGGAAGCCCTAAATGTCTTTATATGAATTGTTTGCTTATACATACTCTATACATCCTAATTTCGTTAAAACTGAACTCGAAGAAACTCAAGTTTCAATAAGGGTTGTTGATAATATGCTGTGATGAAACCTATTGATTTTTCAATCTTGAGATACATTCCGAAATTGTGTTCTAATGGGTTAACGCATAAATATTCAACCTACTTACGATTAAGGTAATAAAACATGATTGATGATTATTTTCCGTTCGCCAATTTCAGAAAAGCAATGGGCGCTCCCAGTTCTTTCATCAAGAAGAAAATTCAGGGATAAAATGATTTATTAGTAAGAAAAAAAACATTCGAGTCCTTCGATCATTGAAAGCTACTGATATCGTAATGAGCTGATCCCTTAACACCAAATTCTTATTGTTGTGCAAAACTCTCAGTTTATCCCAAATACCTCATTGAACTGATTTTTTGACATTCAGAATTGTAGAGTTGTTTCTCTTTACGTTGTTTTTTTTTTCGGGTAACTGGCTTGAAGAAGGTATATGTCCAGAGTTCGACAAGTAGAAAGGTACGTCAGGTGGTATATAATAAAACTTTATTATTGATAAAATTGAATACTTATGAAAAATGAAGATCATTTATTCAAGAGTTTAATAATGAATTCCTGTCCAATAACATGAAATCAATTGATTACCCGTCCATTTCCAACTGTAATAGAAATCTTTCCAGATCGACTCCGCTTACAATGTTGGACTGGTCTTAGACAGAATAATAGACCAGAACGGTCGGATTGACAACAAATAGGAGGGTTCTGCCACAGATTACATACCACCCCACAGCTGTTCGTAATCAGTGGTTCAGCTTTTCCTTCACGAAATCTTGCACTCACCATGATTCAAGGGCTCCTGCAAATGACAGCCATCGCCAACTCAGAAGGTCACAGACTTAGTCAGAGAACACTTGGTGATAGAGCCACTAGGAACGGTTTTGTCCAGTTCAGCACGCTGAATAATATGCAGTCAAATGACTCTAGCAAACAACTCCCACTAGAGTACCTCTAATTGTCCTGTATTCTTCAACAGTTAATGGATGGTCTTCCCAGTGTCAAGCTCAGCACACTTGACTGTCGACAGACTTTTGTGACTGTCGAGTGATATCGCTTTGGCATTCCACTGTGGTCAACTCTTTTAGTGAACTATTAATGTGCTGGCAGCAAGCCAGATGATCGAATCTTTCTCAATGAAACCATAATGTACTTGAACTGAAAAATATTGCGAATCAATCCACTCTAGATGAAGAAGAAATCGCAGGAGAAGAACTTCGTGTTCAGTGTTGCGAGGTCTACTGTTTTTGCTGTTAATGTTCTACTATTTTAGAGTTGAATTGAACTTATCACTCAATTTATTACTTTAATAATTAATAAATGAGTAAAGAGTAGAAATTACCCTGCGTAGTATGTATCTATGTAAAATATATTTTCTACCATTTTTTGTATCAATCTACTGATGAGCTTGAAAATCACCTGAAAACACTGAGCATGCCCCCACTTCGTGCTTCATAAACACGATATAAAAAAGTTAATATAAATAATTTAATAATAATAATATAATGAATTGATGGATGTAACCGTTACTACGTGGTAGGAAATCATAATGAAGAAAAGAGAAAGTAAACTTTACATGTTTTACCACTTTTATTTGTAACTAACGTTACTACAGTTTGATTCTATACGGACATTTTCAAACTTATACAAGTCAGCAATATCCATCACAGAAGTATTTACAATTCCGCAAGCCACATGATCAAATTTTTAACAATGAAACCGTA
>WOGO01001404.1:0-17932 GCA_015342085.1 Leptinotarsa defecta
TACAGGTTGTTCTATAAATAAACGGTAAACTTTATATTTATACAATAGAATATAGTTTAGGTTGTCAATGCCGTATAAATTATTTCATTGATTATGTACCATGACGTCACTTTTACTTTTCCGCCCTAGTGAGGAAAAGTACGACTTTGCTCCCTACAATGAGGCCAGGAAATGTATACTTTCGATAGAGGTAGGCGGAAAAATCATATGTATAACATGGGAGTAAAGTGAGTTTTCCTCCCTTGAATGATTACAGTAAACTCCATTCTCGGGAGGAAAAGTAACACTTTCCTCCTTTGTTATACAAATAGCTATAAAGACACACGTGTGTCAACAGGAAATATATTTGTCGAACAGTTAGAAATTAAATTTTTTCATTCATTCCATTTTATATTACGCAGTAACTTTTCGGTAGAACTTTTCTCTTTGCCCCCTATTACACTTCAACAGATTGTCTAATGATTTAGCTGTCTTCATTTTTCAAATTGTAGAAAGTTATTCGCCCCAAAAAACTGTAAGAAATATTGACTCCTCTACAAAAAATATATTCAATTACATTCATCCTTTGTTTCAGGATAAACCACACAAGTGTAATCTGTGCAGCAAGTCTTTTCCTACTCCCGGCGACTTACGATCTCATATGTACGTCCATTCCGGCTCATGGCCGTTCAAGTGCCACATCTGCTCGAGAGGATTCTCCAAACATACCAACCTAAAAAATCACCTGTTCCTTCACACCGGTAAGTCTCCACTTAACATAGATATTAGATTAATCTCGAGATTAGTGAAACGCAGAGGGTAAACCGAGCGTTAAAGTGGATTTGTCAGAATAGTTTACGAAGAATGATTTCTTCACGGGGCTCAGACGTATTAAGAACGGAACGGGGTGTCAAAATGTCACAGATGTCAAGGAGGCATGTGAAATTTAAAAAATGGGATATGCTGCACGTATAATCGAATGTTTAGATTCACTTCGTTGAGCTACGTATTATGTCTAACTAACAAAAGATCTCGAAATATTTTTATAATAATATATACTTAAAAAAGATAGGCATCATCAGTACTCACCTTATATGCTGCTTCCTGTCGTACTAGTTTCATTAGTACTTGTTTCAATTTCATTCCAGTCTTTCATGTTCTGAATGATAGTCCAATGTCAGCTCAGGTTCGGTTTATAAAGCAATAAATTAAGGTGGATAAGCGAGATCAAATTGTAGTACAATATTTTTCCAAAAGCGTAATGGTAAAAGTTCGATTTTCAGGATCACTCTAGTTATTGAAAAATGGATTTTTTTGTTGATTACGATTCCGAAATCAATGCTTGTCACTGCGTTTTGGATACGAAGATACGGCCACTCAAAAGTGAAAAAATCAGCCATTTCCGGTAATAAAAACTTCATGATATCTTTTTTCCACGATCGCATGCCATTTCCATTTTTTGTCCATATCAAATGCTCAGTTTCCTTGAAATTGAATTAGGTATCTGTTGAAACAACAATTATTCATGAAACTAAATGTCACTTCAACTTTGTCGGTTGGCAGGGTTCTAAAATTGAACTGGAAATGAATGCTATATTGTGAGACTATTTTAGCTTTCGAAAAGGTAATGACTGCTGCCTCCTTTTTTATCAGTTAGATTATGCCTTCCACAATCAATTCCATGTTTGTAGTTTGGATGGAAAATCATGATCGTCGTCTCTAGACAGCAATCTCTTTTCTTGTATACTTTGCACTCGGCTTATGTCAGCAAGTTATATTTCATTGCAAATAAAAGGAACAAAATCTAACCTTGCTGAAGCTAGATTCAACTATTTGCAACTTGAAAAATCATAACCCACTTTTATTTTGAACATTTATGCATTTTCTCAAACCTCACTCTACAGAATTACTTTTTTTTGAAAGGCGATTTGAAATTCGATTTACATATCCCGTAGGTGTTTCATTGGATCTTCTAGACTGAACGAATCATATTTTCCTTTACGATCATTTATTCGGCCCACGTCTCCACTATTATCGTTAATTTGGGGCTGCTATAGCTAAAAGCCAAGAATGCATGGGCTACTTGATCCGCGCACCTTATAATTTGTGAGATTGAAATTAAAATTCCACTGTTCCCTCGACATTGATAGGCAAAGGCGATTTTTGAATCTAAAGTCTATATTACAGTGACGTAGAAACATGTACGGAAAAAATGTTATAGATATGTAGAATATTCGTATTTTCATAAATGTTCAAACTTTCACAGTGTTACATTCACTTGTATAAAATGACAAGCGATAAATTATAAAAGAAAGTACCTACGTGTTTCGACTTAAAAAAAAGTTTTTTACATGTAACAATTATAGATTACCGAAACGGAATAGAGAAGAAGAAAAATCAGGAAAATGTATTGATATTTAGAGTTTGATTTTAGCGTTTGAAGTTAGAATTCTTCCAGTTTTTGATAACTGAAAGGAGTTTTATGTCACATATTAAAGCAGTTGTATACGAGTTAGACTCTCCCTCTAGGTGATTTTTTACGAGGAATCTAATGGCTCAACTCTTCCACACTTTTAAATCATCAACACTATTATCAAGGTCATTTGAAGGTCGACTTTTTTTTTTCTACCGAAACATTTTTGTGTATGGCTCTTCAGCTTCCTGAAAGAACGTTCCCTACAAGTGGCCGTCGATGGATATCTCTCGAATACTTTCACCATCAACGCTGGTGTTTCCCAGGGACCCATCTTGTCTCCAACCCATTTTTTTTTGTAAATTAACGACTCATTGAAAAAAAAACAAGAATCCAATATATTGCTTTGCTGACGGCAGCACACTTGTCTCGTCATTCCATTCTGATTCCAGGATATCGGCTACGGAGTCACATCTTCACAGGCAGCAGGAAGTTGCACTCCTTAATGAGGATCTAGAAGTGATTTTCAATTGGGGTGAAAGTATCCAGGTTCAATTCGATGCCACAAGAACCCAGGCATCGGATTTCTTCGAGAAGATAAATTTCTTCTAACTGGATATAATAATGTCATGTTAGACAATTCCGCTTTCTGCTTCGATAAGTTTGTTGGGGGTTGAAATGGACACCAATATATCTTGCCACAATCGCTGGAGTTGCAAAGGCTGCCTCTTAGTTTGGACAACTAATCCGAACTAGAAAACTGTACACACCTCATCAACTTTTGATGCTTTATAAAGCTCAGATCAGACCTTCTTTGGAGTATTGTTCTTATGGAGCTCTGCCTCCAAACATACCCCGAAGTTGCTGGATTCCATTTGGATTCCATCCAGAAAAGAGCCACCCGCCTGATTGGAGATGCGAACATCACGTGCAACCTTGATAGCCTGGAACATCGAAAAAGTTCTATAGATACTTTCAAGTAACTTGGCACATTTGATTCCACCAACTTCCTGGGAACATTTTTCCAAATGAATTTGAGAGCGCCTTAAGGATTTGCCTATAGTGCTTGTGTTTTGTCCTTAAAAAAAAAGGAATACCTATTATCGAACCGGAACATTTGTTTTGTAACGGAACGCCAATTTTTGAACCGAAACCGAAAAGAGCGGACAATTTTAGTTTCAAATAATTATTTGATTTTAGAGTTGACAAAGTAAAATATAAGTCAAAAGACGTCTGTGAAATGAGGGCAAATGGATAAATTTGACTTTGAAATGAGATTCTAGATCGAATCTTCCAGATTGGACTATTAGATTCTTTATATTAGCTATCGTGACCTCTTCTTTTTTGTATTAACACTGGACTCGCGAGATTTAATTGATTTTGAACTGACTTGAGTATACGCAATGGGTCATCTATTGCGATGATGTTTGATTGATGAAAATGTGTAAATTTGTTAAAATAAGATTTTGAAGTCATATACTCGTATTACCAATAATAACCATCAACAAGAATAGAATGCTTTGTGTCTGGATTGTAAGAAATGCCGCTGATTATTAAAAATGTTTCAGAAATTTGAACAGTTGTATAGATCATTACAACCAAACATTTTGATTGCATTATTCCTAAATAATACTTCCTAATAACACAAAAATATGTGATTACACTTTCTTGGTCAGTTAGCCCTGTTTTCCTAGCGACGCATTTTTCGCGTCGCGTGCGACGTGATACGCTCAGCTTAATACGTCACCTACTCCTCCATAGAGATTCAATAGGACTGTATTCCTAAAGAGCGCAACGCGTTCCACGCCGACGTGACGCGCTCAACGTGTTAGACTGACTGCTTGGAGAGGAGTCTATTCGGTTTCACGCACCGTAATAGTCAGGTTTTGTCCGTCTCGGAACATTTATTTTGTTGTGTGTTGTGTTTGTGATTTGACTGAATCTTACGAAAATAAATGTTTCTTTCTTAATTTTATTGATCTATCCACTTACCTCAGAGTTAAAGCCAATTTTTCTGCAGGTGTACTTGGTATCTTGACTCGGTTACAGGAAGAAATTCTCAGTTCCTCTTCTACAAGGCTCAAAACATATGCGGGACAGCCTAAAATGACTTCTGAACTGTTCTTCTTCATCAATGAGATAGCTATCGATTAAAAGTTTGAGAAACCCCTCGTTTTCCCGATATATATAAAAGTCTCTTTTTTCTTCTCTAAATTTCACGTGTTTCCAGAAAATATGGTCCTATTCATCATTTTTCATTTGTTTGAGAATTATCATTACAATAATTTTTTTTCTTCTTTGGATTCGTTCCATAATGACACACCTGAGACACTGTCCGTTGTCCGTCAGTACGTCAATTGAACAGATAACCACGCTTTGCTAGGAAAACATTAAAACGCCGCATGATAGGTTTCACGCCCCTGCCGACGCAATTGGGGCGAAACCGGTTTCTGCTATGTAAAAAACACGTCGCTAGGACAACCTACCTTTAAAACGGATTTGTTATTAAGTAGTGTATTCATAAAAGTGATAATTTTCCTTTTATTGGTTCTGAAATTATGAAACTATTTTGATATCCCAATAATCTATGGAATTTTTATATTTCATCTTCCTGGAACCGACAACTATCAATACCAGAAATTAACTATCACTTTCAGTGATTTGGACACAATAGATTTGACGGATTTACAGAAGACAAAATTATAGAGTTGTCATTACATCAGATTGAAAATATTTGTATTTTCAGGAAAGGAATTGGGTGATATTCAGTTTCCATTAGACTAATCAAATCGATACCTTTTTCTTCATAACTGACTTCTTGGTTTGATTTTCCATTCAGTATGTAACATAACTAATCGAATCCGTGTGGACGCCGCTGTACCGCCATATCTCAACAAATTGCACTCCTGCGCTCACCAAATTAGAATTCTGAAGTAGCCAAAATACTGTGAAACAAAAGAACTACAGCACTCTAGATTGGACGTCGTCTGAAAGGTATAATTACAATCGGACAGTAGTTCCATAGCAAGCCGCGTAATCACGGTCTTCTAGATCAGCCCGAGGACGTGCCCATCGCAGCTACCGTTCGGGTTTCTGCAGGAGTTCAATTAATAGTTATATCCACCACGTTGCCAAATGAATAAAAGTAAATGTGACTTTAGTATACCGCTGATAATAACAATAACTTATTGCAATAACTCTATTAGAATTATCTTGCAATAAAGAATACGATTATACTAAAAAGACAATGTTATCACAAACAGTTTCAAGCAGATTGCACATAGGTAAATAAATAATAAAAACAAATGAAAAAAAAATTAAAAAACAAACTTCATTATCACGTGTTAACGTTAACCAAACACGTCTAGGGAAGCCATGTTTTTTTGTGAAATGCAGTGAAAGTCTCGCAATAAACGTTATGGATTTTCATAAAGTATCGCCCAATTCTGTTACATACCATGATAACAGGCTTAGGACCAGTAACAATCGATTTGCATTATTTACCATGACTAATTCAGGTAACTTATTATTGACCTGTTATGATTAAGAGAAAAATGGTATATATTCTCTTTGAGTATGGTAAATTCAGTATGTTCCTGTCCTTTGAAATATAACAAACTATTTTAAATTGGAAGGGGTAAATTCATTTGGAGTAGTTAATTTTTGGAAAGAAAGTTTCTGGCTTTCTACTTCTCCATATTGGTACAAAAAATTGTGGGAAACGTCCTTAGGAAGGAGGTGATCCAGTTCAAAATAAACTCTTTACGAATATGTGCGTAATTTCACATGAACAAAAATAATTTTTTCCTTTTCAGTTTGTTATCCATGATATTTATACAATTTTCACACTATACGGTAGCTTTATCAATTGGACTGATCTAACATAAAGCTGTGATGATATGAATGAAATGGTTACTTCATTCATACTTTCATTCAGAAAGAAGCTGATGAGGTAAAAAGACATGTGTCTTTTGCCGAAACCTCGAAGTCCGCCATTCAGAATGATAGTGTTTCATGTAGATGAAATTTTATAACGTAACTCTTCCATAATTTATATTGTGTAGCGTTCTCATCAACGATATCTGATATCTGTACTTGAAAGTAACTTTTATGTAAGATTTTCACATCTTTGTAGAGTAAATTTCGAACCCAATTGCTGTATTCCTTCGGAAGTTTTCCCAATTTTTTGTAAAAAGAGTAGAGCGCCAAAAACTACACTACATATTGAATGCTAGCTAGAGAAACTGTCAATTTGTTTTCTAAATTATACGAATTCCATGTAAAAACATATTATACGTACATAAAACATCAATGTATTGATGATAGACTTAAAAATTAATGGAATACCGGATGTCATTAAGATGTGAAATATTTTCCAACTGTAGTATATCAAAAAAAAGTGATTTTTCTGATTTTTTCAACAGTTGAAATATAGCTATCATCACTCAGAAGTTCGCGGTTGATGATAGTAATAGAAGGCTATCATTGCATTGCTTTCTGGCATGCTTTTGCTGCATTCCTTTTGTGATTATTTAAGAAATGAAGAATTATTATAAATATCAAAGCAAATTATTTACAAGGAGTTCTTGCTCTGATGCAATTAGATTTTTTTCAATTGAAACAAAATTACTTCGATATGGAGTTTATTATTGGAACGTTTGAAATTTACAAATTCCACTATCAATACTGGTGAATGAAAGATATACATCCTCATCAAAAGGGAGATGAATGCGTAATGCGATCAGATTTTTGTTTTTCCTTACAAGCAGTAACTTCATTGCCTTGAATTGTCTTCAAATTGGAAGGCAGCACAGACATGGCAACACTGTGCACTGTGGGTTAACTACCGTTCAATTTTATATATGGAATTAATAGCTATCCACTCGCCGTCTTAGGCAAAAAATTTATAATAAGCTTGGGTTATCTTTGTAGATATCAGATATGGAAAATACCAGACATAATTGAGAGGAAGGGAATACTGACTGATTGTTCTGGATGCCTCGACAAATAGTTACTTTGTGAATATAATTAGTTTTAATGCATACGTATTTATTGCTCTTTTGGATTTATATTTGATTGGAGTAATAATATACTTATTTGAAATTACATACATCATGAATAGCAGTGTTACAGATTACTCGAACTGATAATTTTAATAATCCCGAATCATAAACCTAATGATTCATCAGAGAAATGAAATACAGAAATAAACTATTTTCAGGACCTAGCATTGCCATACCTAATACATTTTATTGCATTCATATATGCTGACAAGTGATCAATATCGTGAACTCTTTTGACCATGACATTATCATATTAGCAAATCATCTCGCAGAATTCAAAAATAATGATGATGTAAAAACTGACAAAAACGAATGCCATTTGAAAGAATTGGTACTGAATAGAAACCACACTTAAAATATTAGCCTTGCTAAAGGAGGAGAAGCGAAAAATATCAACAGTAATCATCATATCATTTTGATACTTGAAGAATGAATAACTGAAGTATTCTGAATCTCAATACAAAATAGAGTTATTGCTGATTTTTGCCTTTTATATATTACTTTCTTGCTATCTACCCTTCATTGAGTATGTGACTCTCCCACTAGACATACAACAAGCACGTGTACTCTGAGTTCGATGACGTTGTGATTTGTAAAATTGATATAAGAGTTCTGTCGAAAAAATTAGGTGATTTTTCATTTTTCTCAAAAAACATTTATTTATTCTTCAATTTCTGTTTTGTTACCTCCAAAGTAGGCTTCTTCAGATATAATACACTTGAGCCAGCGTTTTTATCAATCCTCGAATTAGTTCTGATATGCACTTTTTGGTATGTTCTTAAGGTTCGGTTTCTATCTCATCAATCGTCCAATCTTCGTAAAATGTCTTCTTTTCATGGATTTCTTCAATCTTGGGAAAAGTTGCAAGGAGCTGAATCTTGTGAATACGGCGGCTGAGGAATGACTACGGTGTTGTTTTTGGACAAAAAATTACAAATCAGCAACGATGAGTAAGCAGGTACATTATCGTGATGCACCGGACGTTTTCTTCGTATTGCTTCTCGCAAGCGGCGCATAACTTCAAGATAATACTCCTTATTGGCCATACGACCATGCGGCATGAACTCCTGATGCACTACGCCTCGGTAATCCAAGAAAACAGTGAGCAAAACCTTGACATTTGATCGAACTTGGCGAGCTATTTTCGATCTTGGCTCTCACAAGCTGTTCTGTTGGAATGACTGGACTTGGGTTTCTATATACCCATATACATATACGCATGATTTGTCACCAGTTACAACCCTTTGAAGCAAATCTGGGTAGCCGTTGATTCCATTCAACAATTCCTGAGCGATGCTCATGCGACGGTTTCTTTGATCAAAATTCATCAATTTTGGAAAGAACTTCGCTGCGACACGCTTCATGTCAAAAATTGAGAAAAAAATTGCATAGCATAAACCAACCAATATCCCTCCATCCTCAGCACCTTCTCTTATAGTGACTTGAAGAATCTCCATGATAATTTGCTTTACTATCTCAACATTTTCATTGTTTGTTGATGTGCTGGTGATCCATGATCCATGGTGAGCGTCTTCATTCACATCTTATCGGCCTTCTGTAAAAAGCTTATACCACTCGTAAACATTTTCTTGGCTCAGAGTGCAATCACCGTATGCCACTGTCAACAGTTCAAGTATTTTTGACAAAATTTGATGCAAATTATTTGATACATTTCGATATCAGAAACTCTCCGAACACGCCAAACATTTCTAACTTCTATGCCTCTCACCAACAAACTGAAGATGCTCAATGGCTAAAAGTGTGAACATATGTTCGAGACAAGTGTACCGACATAAATGAATGAAAAATCGCTTACCGAATGTATGTAGCCCGCGAAATTTGAAAATTAATTTTATTTTTTGAACATGTTTTGTAAGCATTCTTTCCAAACAATAACATCGTGATTATTTGGCGTTTATTTCTATTTCAATACCTCTCGTGTGACGTTCTTCGAGTCTATTCTCTGGTAGTGTCTGAAAAAATGGTAATAGTATCATAATTTGCTTTCAATAAAGTTTCATTAATTATGATTTTGCAATGGGTTTCTCTTTTTTCTCGAAAATTGAAACTTGTGCAAGCTAAGGATTAAAGAGGTCCTCCCCTTTCCATGTGAAATTCCAAGTATCATTCATTTTCACCAACTGATAAACTTTCTTTCTTAGATCAGTAATATTCGGCAAATTTTCTACTTTTCACTTTGCTTTTATACAGTATATTTTTTCAATATCTCATTAATTATTCAATTTCATCTCACTATATTTTTATATGTATACAAATTTGGGAAATGCGTATGTTTTCATTATCTTTCTCTTAGATTTCAGACAATGAGCGTCCGAACCTCTTACATTGTCAACTATTCAAACAAAACATGATTTCCCTTGCAAGATCGTTTACTATATTATATCATATTGAACATTTTTGGATGAAATCAAATAGTTTTCGAAAAGTATGCATGTTTTTAATTTTATGCAATTTGTATATATGATGTAGTTTTTGGAACAATAATTATTTTATCAAAAAATAGGAGAAAAACTCCATAGTTTTTGCTGAAATAAATATTGTACACAAGCAAAATTCAAAATCAAATTTCTAATATAATTTTCATTGGTTTTAGGAAAGCCGAACGGGACGCGCAAGGGCTGAAAAATTCTCACAAAATTTTCGCAAATTGTTGTAAGTGATTTTAGTTAAGATTAATTTATATTATTGTTATCGAATTTTTTTCTATTTATGAAGATGAATATATTTTTTGTAAGTCGTACTATGTCATATGTAAAAATTGTATATAAATAAAAACCTGTAATATATTGCTTCGTACTCAATTCTCATATGTTTCATTTCATGTTGGAGAGTGTGCCTGAAGAAAACTAATGAAAACTCATTTTTTATTACTGCGTGATTCTAGTATTATTGTTAGTTTCCATATTGATGTTGAAAATAAAACAATTCAAATTCAAATAATAATAATAATAATATCATACATTTACATCTCACTTTACTGGGTCCTAGGCCTGTCTATCATCAGGTGCAAGGCGTCTTTCAATCAAATCAGAACGGCTGATTGATAATGTATACACTACAATGATTCCAAAATAGTAGGCACTGAATTCTCAGAAATGACTGACGATTTTGCCTCAATCTGTCTCTTGCAGTGGCGTAAGGAAATTAAACTGAATAGATGATGAAAAATTATGATAAAATATATAGAATCACAACCTTGACAACAATGTTTCCGTTTAAATGCAATAATATTTCTGAGAATTCAGTGCCTAATATTACGCAATTGTATTATGGTATAATTACCAGAAACCAAGAACAAATTGACATCAGATGATTCAGTTTTGAATTCATTTCTGTCAGATATGAATTGATGAAAATTAGAAACTTTTCGACCAATTACAACATCTTTTCCACACCCCAGAAGTGAAGAACTTTTTCTCGATGCGCATTATGCGAAAAAGTGCTTCAGTTCTGGTGTGTGGGAATAGTGATTTCTTCAGATTTATTTCGAGGCAAAGGTTTCAATTCTGACTCTTCAGCCTTGGCATTCATGATATACTAAATCAACAAATCAAAAAGCAACAATCGTATATTTGAAGTTATACGGTAGCACAGAAAGGTTTCATATTTTTACTATTTGCTTCTTGGAAATTTCGACTTCAAAACTCTTAATTTCGACCTGATTATCGACCTTGATCTCAAAATTCTAAATTTGGTACTTAAACTTGAAATTGCGGGATCAAAGTCGATATTTTCAGATTCGACTATAAATTTTGAGATTAAAATCAAAATTTCGAGATTGAAGTCGAAATTTCGAGTTTGAAAGTCGAAATATCCAAGAAACAGAAATATGTGCGCCTGTGTAGAAATTATTCTTAGGTAAGTAAATTGTTCATAACAACTTTTATTGTTTGAAAAGGTGTAAACAGATTTAAAATTATTGGAAGAACAAATGGAATGTGAATTGTCAGAATGTTCAAGACATAAAATATAACATTTTATTTATTTTCCTTTCATTTATTCTTCCATGCACATTTGAAATATTTCAACACCTTTTTAAATAATGGAAGTCCAAACTTGTAATTACCAAGAAACAATGTCATCCACTCTCATTCATTGATTCTTCTATGGAGAAGAATATACCTTGAATATGTCAGAAATTAAGAAACTCCGTGTTATGTATGACAAACTTAGTTTGCAAAGAAGACTTTAGAAGTTGTGATATCGTGAGACTGAACAGCTTCAAATTCGCAAATCTGCAATATACTTTCATAGAATTCATGAGTTGAAATCGAAATATCATAATGATTTTTGGGAAAGAAATATATATAAAAAATATACATCTTTCAATTTATCATGATAATTTGAAAGAATTGTATTGAGATATACCTTTCCGTCTCTTTAGAAAAAAGTGGAAGTCTTTCAAAGAAAAGAAACTTTCATATACGAACTGGAAACATCTTCTTCCATATGAGCATTGAATTATACGAAAAAATTTAAACTTTCGAAACAACTACTTTCATATGAAACTTGAATGTACAGAAACACTTTTTCCATTCTGTTTGTACTCCAAACATTCGTCATGCAATCGAATCAGATCTCATTCATAGGATTACTACACAATATATTATATGAAAAAAGTAAATTCTACTCACATAGAACCCTGTAATCCTCAATGGCGGACACCTGATGTTTCAAAATAAGCCACTTGCTTTATTGCCTCTGCAGCGCCAATCTAGAAAATATATAAGATCAACCCCACTCAATTCATTCATGAAATATCATCACCTCACGTCGCGAATGAGTAGAATCTACGTATGTCATCAATGACAGTATGTAATGACATTCATTCGCTAGTTTGATTTAATTCCAGCCAATTAGAATCTTGTTCATTTTTAGGAAATAATAATTTTTAGGAAAGAACAGTTTTGGCTCCCTACTTCTCCATCTTCATTTCCACATTTTTTTCGTATAAAGATGGAGAAGAAGAAAGACAAAACTTTTTCTTTGCCAAAAATCACAATAATGTTCCGTCTCATCCAGTTTTCATTACCTAGTGGTTTTTTATATTATTCCACCCCAGTTATCTACAATAGTTTCAAGAGATGGCAATTATTAGTCTTTTTCAGTTTCTGACAATTATTTCGAACAACAATTCACCAAGTAAGCATGTTGGGTTTTGTAAATGCAAATCAAACGACCCTCAAGCAGTCAAAAAAGTACATTCATTGCATTGCATTAAATAGAAGTGAATTATAGAAGAATGGTGGATCCCATTTTGAATCAATTAACTGAAATAAATATTCTTATGACATAATTTGGACCAGCAAACATATCTAATAAACGAATTTGTTTATTTTACAATCTTTCATTCAATTTGCAATGTTTACATGTATGTATGTATCACCTCCACAGTGGCAAAAACTTTGCATAAATTATTGAAGATGTCGTTTTCGTAAAGAGAAATATTGCCACGAAAAATATTCAAAATTTTGTATGGCCTTCAAAAATATTTTGATAGGTTCATAGCTCCCTCACAGTGACAAAAATTGTCTGCAAAATATCAGAAGATTTTTTTGTACAAATATATTGAAACGTAAGGAAAATATTACGCAAAAAGGGACTTGCGTCAATATTTTGTAGCACAAGAATATATGAAGAGGATGACAAATATTGAGCAAATTTCTTAAGATGCACCACTATATTGAGTGAATCACCAAAATCAGAGAAAAATGAAAAGAAATATACTCCAATATAGGTAGAGAATACTAAGTGAAAACAAATAGTTTCATAGTTGGGTTTTCTTAATCTTAGTGATGTTTACTGCTTTTCATATTCGGATACCGCTCAGTTCAGAAGTTATTACAAAGATAATATTGAAAAGGTAATTTATTCAACCATCCCTACTTCAAATGGAAAATAGTGAGTCTGTTTTGTCATGAGAATACTTCGAAGTTTTCTAGTATCGAACTGGAAACCAGTTTTTTTGTTTTTTATAGACTACCCTATACTTGAAATCACAGATGATTTTCCCATTGGAAACTCTCATGAATTATGAAGCTGTATAAGTAGATACTTTTTGCACCAGAAATTTCTAAATTCCGTACACACGCACCAAATTGTGTGGAATAGCATAACATACTATCTTTCCCGTACTCTCATGTCAAACTATAAAGAAAACAAAAAATCTTCACTCGACCCGGAATCGGACTCGGGACCCTTTGATTAATTGACTGATACACATTCCACTAGACCAAAACACCTCGTATACGTCAAATTGAATGTTGATGGAATACCTATTTATATTTCTAGCAATTAATATTGGTAACGACAGTATTCAAGCAGTAATAATTGGCTGTAAATTTCTGAAATATGTAGTTCAAAGTTGAATGAATATATTTCTAACTAGATCGTAGAAAAAGTATAGTGTGCTACTCATACATATAACCTTTTCCACACTCGTATGATTGTGGCGCTCCCATTCTTATTCATACATCGTGTGGAATAGTTTACTCCCTGTAATTGTTGCACCAGATGAGTATACTATTTTCTCATTGTTTCAAGAAAACCTTATGGTATTTCATAGATTCCGTGCATTTTTTTTCTCTAGTGAGTCAATACTTTGCACAAACATTTGGTTCAGTATTTTCCACGGAATGTTCAACATTTTTGCCAGTGTGAGGTACACTTTGTCAGACAAATCCCAATCATATGAAATCACATGTAATAAATTTACTTCGAATGTATGCAAGGTATAGAGTGAAAGTGAAAAATTTTCAAATTCAAATTACTGAGATGTTGACCAGGTGAATGATGATCATTCTACTGGCGATTCCAAAATTATGATACAACTGGAACACCATCTGAATCTTTTATCACTCAAGGACCTGAATGTTTTTATTGCATTGTCCAACCAGTTATTGCATTAATACAGTGGTGTATTATAAGATAATATTCAGAACATTTTATTCGAGTTCCGTGGTAGATCTTCCTGAAATATTTGGTTATTTATTGTTGTCGAAGTATACGTATATGTCGAAGAATAGTAGGTAAGTATTGAATCAATTTTTTGATAACTACCCTCTCAAGGAATGGTTAGGTATATAATTGAGAAAGGAACAGGTACCAATTATGGATCAAACATAATATAAATTCACTGAAATAGCAAAGAAAGTATTAGGCATAATATCCTGCAAGAAAACAACCAAAAGATAATTTTTATTGAGATTATGCACTTTATTTGTATTGTATTACATTCAACAAACTCTTTCAAGAACTGATGAATGACGTTTATATTCAGGCCTGAATTCAAGTGGATTTAGGTATGGAATCAGAACGAGTGGCATGAGAGTGTAATTTTTCGAAACGTGTAGTGAATGAAGTATTTAAAAAATATGGACACCATGATTAGTATATCTATGCAAATACTAGATCGCAAAGATAATATGCACGAAATGACTTCTTCAATATCAGTCATATTTACACAATCTTTCCTCGAAAATTTGCTTCAGTTGAACAGGCAATACGTTATTGCAATCATGACTCATAAAGGCAAATGAGTTCTATAAGGTATCGCAATAGAATTATGAAAACATTTTCAGGCAGAGTTTTTACGGATCAGAATCCTCTTCTTTTCAATATTCAAATGGAATTCCCGCGATGGTTCTCTGTAAACATTGCCTCTCGATTCGAGTTACTTCTCTCCGGTTACTGCCTATTTCCGAGGTACAACAGACCCACTCATTTGTCTTCTTAGTAAGCAATCAAACCATTTCTTTGCAGTTTGAAACAAGTATTTCCTCTAGCATTTTCACGGGACTCTATAGAATATTTTTGAGTCGATGTCTTTACTTCTGCTTTGCTTTGATCTAAAAGTATTCTGGTTTCCTGTGGAGAATATGGTCTTCAGAATAACTCTCTCAAATCATTGTTGATTTGTATGAGCTTGTTGTTTTTTTCTTCAACTTCATTTCTGGTGCGTTTAATCTTGTCCAATTTTCATCATCGTTTTCCTGGTCGGTGATAGTTCGTCCATTATCCCAAGTTTTTCCAACTTTTCCTCGATCTTGGTTGATTCTACCTCAAATTTTTTTGACTTTGTGTATTTGACCTCAAACTTGCACTTTTTTCCCTAATTCATTCTGCTGACCTTTGCTGATTCAGTTCAATTGTCTGAATAAACATTTCTTTTGTTGCATTTTACCCAATTTCCTTTCCTGTTACTTTTGCTCTCCTTTCATTTCACGTTTCAATTCATCGATATTTTCTCATTTTACTTTTTCCTTTCCAGTTATTCTCTACTTCATCGTTTTTGAATAATTTTAGGCGTGCTAAGAATTACACGTTGAAAAGTAAGATCTCATCAACCCTGAGCTCACACAAGTTTCAACTTTTGAGGGTTGTCGTTCATAAAAGGGCGACAGCTGGTTAACGGATAAACAGATTTCAACAAAAAACAGATCCATAAACGAGTAATTCAGACCCAAAAAACAATTTCTTTCAGCAAGTGCGGTTATGTTGGGGGAATAGATCTCCTATTTATGTTTTATGTTTTTTCTTCTCTTTGGTTCTTTGTATATTTTGTTTTGTTTTACCAACTTATATTGGACTCGAAAGCTTCTGATAATAATTCCTCTTCCACGACGACGATAACCTTCCCCCCATTCTCGATTTCTATTCGTCACCGTAACATGACTTCAAATTTAATATTATCACTCATTAGTCAATCATAAAACTCGGTTAATTAAAATTATCCAATACGAACCGCCAAGTCTACAATCCACGTGGACTAGTTCGCTGCCGGTTCATTTCTATGTATTGGTTTTTTTGGCCTTTGAGAGTACCGCCAACTTTGAGAGTGCACAATATCGTTCACTTCGACTATACTCATTGCCATATATTGATATTAAATTATTTGGTTAGTATTTCTGAATAATGTCTCCCTGTCATTCTGGTATATTGGCAGTTAAGGTTGTGTAAACATTATGTTGCTATTTTTAGTATTAATTTTATTGTATATGTATTAGTATTGAACTAAAATTTTTGTTTTTTTTTGTTATATCCATGTAATTAGGCTAATCAGCCTGTTTGGAGGAATAAATAAATAAATAAATAATTAAATCTAGCATTCCAGTAATGAAGTTCCAACCACTGTATTATTCACAGTCACGACAATATACAATCCAATCCAATTGACTATAATTTCCATTGTTTGAAATTTTTTTATATTTATCGTTATTGTCTTCTGTCATTTTCATTGCAATTCAATAAAGCATATTTTAAATTTTTGACACTTCATCGTATTTAATAATTTTCAAAAATTGATAATCCCAGCCAAACATTAAAATATAGTTCTCATATTGATTCATTTCTATTGTACTGACACATTTAATGGCATAAATGCGAGCGAAGCCGCGGTAAAAGCTAGTCCTTCATTAATCGTTGAGTTTTATTCGATTCCATTAATAAATCAACAAGTGAGTCAATTGATGAGAAATTTGAAGTAAGAACTAGAAACAGATATGAAATTGATAATATATACAGTGTGTTAATTTCAAAACTTACAATGGGCTATATCTCACGAACGAAAGCTGATATCGACAAATGCCTCAAATCGTTTCTAGGATAGTAAGGGGAAACTGAAATGACATGAAAGAGAACTCACCCCCATCAACCCCCTAGGCCCCAACCACCAAAACGTAAAAAGTTTAAATTGCAAACCCCTACTTGTGATACATCATTGAAAAAACTTTAAAAAATGCTATCCAATGGTATAAATAATAATTGTACAGGGTGGAGCACTAATTATTTATCAAAACAACGATAAAGATGAAAACAACAATAAAAATCAATTGACGCTCCGAGGCGACAACATTGATTCCAGTGGCGCATTTGCTCTTCCAGCGGCAGGAAAACCCAGAAAAACCTGCAGCACCACGAAGATCTTGATCTTGTGAAACTTTGGCTTGAATGGAATATTAAATGAGGTTTTTGTTGAACTACAAATTTATTGAAAATATCAATTAAGTAAATGTTCACAGTGGGTCCCGTTGTTTTGTAAACAATAATACAGCCTATTTTCAAAGTCTACATGAACTTTAATATCAGCCGGCTTACTATGTGTATCCGTCGATACTTTTTTTGTTGAATAAAAACTTAATTTGCCGTTTTTGCAAAACAAGTTGGAAATGTCATTAGTTTTCATCATTTGTACGATCTGTACTGTCATTCAGGTGAAGTTGTCACAATGGTTTACAGTATACCTGAGCGCGTGGAGATAATTTTCATATTTGCCTCCCAGAACCAGTGTTATTTGAAAACAGCTCAAATATTTCATGAAAGGCATCCGGCCAAAAATGTAAGTCACGTGTACGTCCGCGATTTGGTTGCAAAGTTTAGAGAAACGGAATCAGTGCAAAATAAAAAAGGAATGCCCCCAGATTACTGAATGAAGCAACACAAATTGAGGTCCTTGGAA
>WOGO01001405.1:0-18303 GCA_015342085.1 Leptinotarsa defecta
TTTCAGCTCTTTTTTTAATTTTTTTTTACTTTGTATTGGTTTTTTCAAGGATTTCAAATCATTCTATATATTATTAGACAATGGAAGTCGAAACTAATGAAATTCAATGAATTACTTCTTAATAAAACTTCTTTAACTAATACAGGGCTTTCGTCATATTGCTATGGCACTTGGGTTCTTCGTGGCATTTTTGTTGGAGATCTACCATTTCGACGAAAGTAGTACAAAAACATGTCGAAAATTCAATTTTTCCGTATACCCCTCAAAACTAACGACAGAGTTGCTATAAGCTACTGTTTCATATAGCATATTGAGTCTATATTTTGGGCGCACGAATGCAGTGCACTCACTGCAGCATTATTATATCAATGTCATAATCGGGCATGATGAACGAGTTTCATATCCTATTTTATCGCCGACTAGAATGCATTTAACAGAAATTTAGCATAAAGATATTTCAATTTTGTTCAAGCAGATATGTTTTGAAATTGTATTCTGAAGCCATGAATTTGTACGATGAAATCGTCAAGAAAACTCAATAAGTTTATTAATGATTTTTGACATTCATAACATTATAATAACACGTAAAAAAATGTACAGGTGTACAGTGATATGTCCATGCACGCTATTGAACCTTATTCTATTTGGCAGGCATTATAATTATGCGAGATTTAAAGAAAATTAGGTCATCGTCTGCGACTTCCTTACCATAATACTCAAGCGGTGAATTGGCGCAGTGGTGGTGCTCCGACTCCCGATTGAAAGATCGTGAGTTCGATCCAAATCTCGACCAGATATTTTTCTCAAGAGAATGTATCTGGCTGGAATCGGGATGCAACCTTACATGGCTGACGGACTGTGAATAGCCATGATGCTGCTAGGTGGCTTGGGGAGTTATTAACATTACCTACCCAGAACACGAGGCTAATGACCAAGCAGTCGATGCCGTTGACACCCAAAAAAAAGCACGACATATCAGTGATTTGGATGTCACTCACCGTTTCGTATTATAAGAAAATACTTCGTTTTTTATGCCTAGTCATGTGGGAAATGAAGATAACAAATTATTATAATTTACACTGAGATACTAAAGGTATCCTGGACATGTACCTACATATCCATTCGAAATACAGTATATCATTTACTACTTGAACAGTGTTGAGTGAATTTCAATTTTTCCTAACATTTGATAGATATTACATATTTAGTTTACTTGTAGATTTCTTTCAATAAACAATTAAAAAAGAAACGCAACCCATTAAAAATATCCAATTCCAAGTAATTGTATGTCGTTCATGACCGTTACAATTACTATTTTATCGCATAACAAAGAAACTCTTTCGATGGCTTGATTTTACGTCTGGTCGTCAAGCTAAGCTACCTATCAAAAATTCTATGATTGACACATATTTTCCATGGACCTAATGGTGGTTATTCAAGAATTGTAGCACATTGAAATATAAAATTGAATAAAATATTTAATGAAATTGTACAACAGAACTTTCACTCCTCTGAAAAAGTTTTATATGGTTTTTTACTGTTTAAAAAACTGTGTTTGATCTTCTACATTTCTAGTAGTGTACCAGCAATTGGCAAACTATTCTAGAATATTATGTTAGTTAACACCATCGAAATCAATGAATCTGTAATTGGAAATACAAAAAAATTCGGACGGAAGTTGTTTTTGGTTATTAACAATCGAAACGTCTTGAAGTAACTTGGTTTGAACTCTTTTTTATCTTATTTTTTGTCATTTTTTCATTATCATCATTTCATCAGTTCGAATTTCCATTGTCTAATTTAATATAAATCGATTTGAAATCCCTGAAAATTTTATTGAACAAAAAAACTGAAATTACAAGGAAATAACATACAAGCCATAACTGAAAAATAAAAAAATGTGATAACTCGAAATCACCCGAAAACGATTGTGGATACTAACAATCGAAACGTCGTGACATAACTTCGGTTGGAATCTTTTAATTTTTAATTTTCATTTCTTGTTGATAATATTTTTCAATTTTTTAATTTTCAGTTTGTATCATTATTTAAATTTTTTTAATTTTTTTATTTTTAGGTTATTGCCTGTATGTTATTTCTTTGTAATTTCAGTGTTTTGTTCAATAAAATTGTTATTTTATAGTTAATCTTTTTAATTTTTTTTACATTTTCTTTGAGGGATTTCAAATCGATTTATATTAAATTAGACAATGAAAGTCTGAACTGATGAAATACACCACGAAACATTGTCAACCACCTTCAAACTATTCTGTTTTACTAATTTTTTGCACTGCTCTCGCACTGTAACTAACTCGACCAAATATTAAAATTTCAATATTTTGTAACATTCAATTCAATTTTATTTCATTTGTTCTTCCATAGATTATGAACTTGCAAATACCATTTTATACAATGGAAGACCTAACTTATAACATTCACTAAATGTACAAAATATACAATACAAATAGACAATATTCTTCAAACGACATTTTTTTTTGTATAGGACCCAATATCTTATACTGTTTTTTTGGGTTTATAACCTTCCTCAATCTGGAAAAATGAAAGCTAAATCAATAGAGAATCTGAAAAAAGCTAAGTATCACTATTTAATTTTTTTGATTGATTTTTTTTTTCAGTTTGTAGGTAAAATTTATAAATACGACAAGTCACGAACTAATTGGACTTTCCAGTAGTTTTTTATTACGCTGTAACTTTTCGGGCTGAACTTTTCAGTGTGCCCTTTACTACATTTCAGCAGATTATCTATTGACTCAGCATTCATTTTTTTATATTATAGAAAGTTATAAATCCAAAAAAACAGAATAAAGCACATAGACAAATCGTTCATTATGATGAAATCGATAATATTGATTGCTCAAACTTAAATATTGCCACCGGATATTGAGAAAATTGACAGAATATAGAACAGTGGCAACAATAAACTCATTAAATATCGAATTCATTAGAGGTTTTGATAATTCTACCACTCCCTGATTTTCATTTTCACTTGCCAGGGTAAATCAATTTCTTCCTACCTAAGTCGTTAGGTGAGGAAATGTTTTGCCTTTTGTCACCAAATGTTTTCCTTTCGACAATCAGTTTATTTCAGATTCCTTTCACCATCAAAATAGTAATGAACGATAATGATTCCTTGTCAGAAAATAAATATTATATATTCGTTTATCGATTTGTACGTTTTGTTTCTATTCAATATTTAACGTCTCAAAATCACACAAAATTGTGAAAGGAAATCGAATGAAATACTTTACTTCTTCCATAGTTAACTACAGCACGATGTCATAGTTTTTGTCTTACACATCTACACCTAACGTTTCGAAAGTGCATATACAGGTTGTACTTGTCATTTATAAAGTTAGTTTCATATGCATCAGTTTGAAAAATCGATATGAAAAATGCCGACATTAAAATCTGTTTCGTACCAATCGATAAATATAATTGATAATATTAATATCCAATTATACATAAATTATCCAGATCAGACATGAATATGTAAAGATACATTTTCTGACATGATTAGTCGAAATGAAAAAATCCAAAAGAGGTGATGAAAAGGTTCAACAAACCTTATATTATCAATCTGATTTCAGATTTACCTATAAAAATAATTGTAATAGAGTTGAGATAGGCACTATGTATGAAATATATCAGCGTTGTTGATCACTTTGAGAAATGAAGAAAAGAGAAATGAAACTTTCTATGTTTTTTACCACTTTTAATTGTAACTAACGTTACTGCAGTTTCGTCGTATACGGACATTTTCAAATTATACAACCTATACAAGTAACGTTGGTTACAAATAAAATTGGTAAAAAATATAGAAAGTTTAATTTACCTTTTCTTCATTATGATTTCCTACAACGTAGCAACGGCTATATCCATAAATATATTTTAAGAAATCACAACTTAATCTTTTAATTGCGCGTTCTTGTGTAACATTTAAAAAATAGATTTCCAATGAATGGATTTCGGACCCTAATTCTGGGAATTGGGTCGTTCCTGAGGGAACCTACGTCGAAAAAAGTCAGTCGCTCGGTGATTGTGGGAAAACACCGTGGGAAGAAGGTCCACATGAATCGGACGTGTCTGTTCTGACATCAGCAAAAGCATCGAACATGTTAAAAAAATCCTATTTCTCAAACACCTCGCGTCTACGAAAAGTATCAACTTTCTCGTGATTGGACAAATTTATCGTTTTCAATTTACAAATTCACATGAATCAAATAATGGTTTATATATTTTACGATGAATATAATCCTTTTTTACAAGGCTTTTCCTAAGACTAATGATTTTTTCTGCAAAAATAGCAGAAAACACTAGAAGGATCATAATTATGTCAAGCGGATGTTTTCAAATTGAACATAATTTTATAAGTTTTCAAAAATCGGAGAAAGTTGTTCGGCATCCACATCCAAATTTTAGAATTTTAGATACAAAGAATATGGGTCACTATTTTTTTTCAGATATCTGTAATCTGAAATTTTATGACCAGGCATTGATGTTTTTCAGAAATGTAACGCCGAAAAATTGATATGTTGTAATACATTGTTGAATTTGATATAGTGAATCTAGTAACATCGATGAAAAACGCTAGATGTGCTTTTAAAAGGGATAGATGATAGAATCCAATGATTGTAAGGCTTCAATCAAAATTGGATAATACCATATCATAAAATAATGAAATGGCACGCAAAGGGTGCTATTTCATTTCATTTGATATGAAAGCGGTTATTCGCGGTCTACAGAAAATTTCCTATTTCAAACAATTTTTTAAGTTTTATGGTTTCTACAATGTACAATCATTCTATCCCCCAGACTCCACCAATTTGAAAATTTTGGAGGTAGTAGAAATGAAATATTTGTTTAAAAAACACTTCATTTCGATTGATCTGCTTGTTACTGAATTTCAGAGTTCAATATTTTTTGTGAAAGTGTAATAGTGAATTCTCAAGAGACAAAGTTTTCCGTAGGATTATTATTATCAAGTACTCATGATGAATGTAACATATTTGACTTGAAAGTCATTATGGATAGTTTTTCAAGATTTCTTTTTACTTTTCAAATTTGTTTTTGTTCACAGTTACTACCAGACCTGCAGATGAGTTGAATCAATATCAATAAAGATGTGTTACCAATTATATTACTATATAGTCTACTTTTTATCCCGATATTTCATATTCTGTAGTTCTCGTAGACGAAGTCACGGCAAAAGTTATTGTATATAAAAACATTCTGGAATCATCGCGGCAATGCTTAATATTTGACAGAGATAACTAAAAATAGCTAAATTCGTTAAATCTGTAAAGACGTAGACTTTATTGTTAAACTACAACCTCAAATGCCCTCGTGCGAAACCAGAATGGGTTGCTAGTAATGATAATATAAATATCGTCATCAATATGAATACATGTAATAAATGTATAACTGAATGTCTGTTTATCTGTTTGTCTGTGCGTTTGTACGCGCTATTTTCAAGGATGGATTGTGATGAGCTTCACTCCACATTTGATGCTTCATTCGTTTCAACCGGTTCATAAATAAAAAATTATAATTTATAGAATCATGTCAAACATTTGTTGGAAAAAACAAAAATACGGTTTAGTTGCTTCGACTGAAACTTTGGTTAAATTTTTTTCTGATTTTTATATACCCTACGTAATCACAATTGAGACTTCCTACTTAGGTACTCACTCAATCAAATTACCTAAAAAATCTACAAGTTTTATGTACCTACGGTACACCTTCAGTTATGATAACCTAAAGCATATTATATCAATTCTGCAATAATAGAAAGACTTCATCGGTTTTTAAGAAAACAAGTTCAATAATGGTGATCTTTTTGAATTCATTTGAATGTTCGAATTTTTGAGTTTATTGATTTCTACGTGTAAAATTTCGCAATCTGTTAAAGATATAATTTTCTTCTGAAATATGATTTGAATATGTTGAACTTGATTTCTTATTTACATAGCGCAAATGATGTTCCTGGGTACGATACCTAAATGTTCTGCCAGTTTGACCAATATATACCTTGTTCTTATTATTTTCAAGTACTTTCCCAACGTACTACCTGTTCTAGATGCAATTTTAATATCTTGTTTATTAAAAAACAGTTTCTGTTGTTTGTCCAAAATATTTCAAAACTCTATAATTTTGATTTTGAATGTCTAAAGTATTTTGTCTATTATTTCAGCTATAAATCTGTTGTTTACTGCATTTTGCTTGATGATATTAAGTTCTTTATTGAAATTATCTATTGAAAGAGGAACATTGACTAATCTGCAAATGATGCTATTATAAGAAGCTACTTTGTGTTGATATGGATTATATTATCCATATTCCCATATGGATTATATTATCCATATATATATGGATTGTGATAAGTTGAAAAATCCTGTTTGTTGTTCATTCTACCTACTGATTGTTAAGTCCAAGGAACTGATTGAGTTTGAGTTGTTTGCTTCTACTTCAGTAGTGAATTTAATGTTTTCATGAATTTTGTTAATATCCCTATGAAAAATATCCAAGTGTAGATCTTACACCTATACCTTTACTATTTTTTAAAACACTTGACTTGTCCCAAAAGTCATCATATCACGTCGTCGCTCTGTCGGGCCTATATTCCCAGGCTTTTGGGTGGCCCGAACTAGCCCTCGGCGCTGAAAAATTACCCTCTTCTCAGAATCGATTCCCACTAACTTTTCGTAGAATATTTCGGCGATGGTTCTGCTCAAAGCGCTATTTATCGAAAATTTGTTTGTTGTCTATTTCCTGTGTGAACACTAAATCACCCTCGTCGTTAAATAAACACGAAGATAAAAAGAAAAGTCTTCGATAAGAACCGATTCTGGGAAAGAGTTCAATCTCTTGTGACTGCTTTGGGTGCAAAATAAATTGCTGAACTGTGTTCGTAGCGATTAATCTCAATGGTACAATAGAACGGACCGCATGTTTATATCGGATACTTTTTAAAGAAGGTTGCTGATTCAGTTGATATTTACAAGGAAGCGACTTCCTTATTTTTTACTGATGAAATTCTTGGAAGAAACAATTTGATACCAGTATCTTTATGAAATTAAAATGGTTGATATAGTCAACAATTTTTTGAATCTGTGGTCTTTAGATGATGGACGTTGAAGTGTCAAAATAAATTAGTTCTAGTTCAGGAGCTATTTCTGATGCTGATTGAAATGCAGTCAGCTGAATTTTTTCAAAATGGAGTTGTAAGCCCGATGTCAGTTTCATATCTACGGAGCTATGAATCGATTATTATATATGTTTTCAACGTCATCACATATTTGAGGTACAGAATATCTATTACTCTGGATTATAGGGTTGCTCATTGACTTATTCCAAAATTTGGGTAAGAATATAGATCAAAACCATCTTAAACAATTATTTTTCTGGCATAATATTGTGAATATGCCCATTGCAGACACCACATTAGAAACATCTTTAAAACACCTTCTGGTAGAGAATTTCGTTATAAACAAATAAGGTGTCATATCTTCAAATCTATATATCATACAAATTTATTGTGAACTTAGTTCCGTTGACTTATAAAAAAATTTGAAACAATTTTATAGAGAATTATATGATAAACGCAATAAACATAAATGACTAGAAATTATGTTTCAGAGATCATAGTTATGTGATTGCTATGACTATTTTGTGTCTAAATGGATTCTAAAAAAATTCATAGGGTCTCTATCTGAATTGTGGTATGTTTGAATCTATTCAATTATGGTCACTGCTAAAATGGCATTGGATAAGTCAGTTTAAAAAAACATGAAAACCATTTGAAATATTAACGTATTGGATTTTGAAAAACATGCTTATATTTGAAACATATTTGTGCCTCTATCATCAAGTTGAGAGACCCATATCATTTTGAGAATTAGGACAAAATATTCGTTGAATATTTCAATTATTTGACCTATTCAAGTACTCATTGATGAAATAAATACATAAAATGCCGTAACTAGAAGTTTTCTCGATTTACTCTTTAATAAATACTTTTTTCTTGCTTGATTTCATCAGCTAGTTCATTGTAATGTTGGATACCTGTATATAATGATAATAATCGATTTTATTGCTAGAAAATCACAAAGATATACATATAAATAGATATACCTATGATAAAGTAAAAAAAGAAAGAGACAAAAGGCAAAGTTCATACTTTCTCAGCAGGAGTTGAGAAGCAGTGTTTTTTTCTCTCAATCTACAAATTAATTCCAACACATGGTTTTGATAAGCACATCTTAAAATTTCTACTTAGAAAGCTGTATAGAAATAAATCTCCAGATAGTTGAATAATATAAAAAAGAAGAAGAAACACATGCTGAGATGAAAAATAAATGAACTTTCCTTATATAAATATTTAAGTTTTATGTGGCACCTGCAAATACATTTAGACACAGAAAGGTAATAATAATTATATTGTTCAATTACAGTAATAAATCATTCGAAAAAATTTAAGGTTTAAATCGTCAGCTAGAATCGGTTTAATTTTTTTTTTTTTTGAAAAAAATAAATTGACATATGTTTAATTTTTATGGGGATAGCATTGTAAAGGATGACTATATTATACGAAAATAATATTCGAACTACGAGTTTTTATGTTTCGGGATTGAAATATTCCTTTTATAACGTACCTACATTGATATTGTACTGGTCATGTCTCAATTTCACCTTATTTCACCATACTTTTGAGTAAACGCTAATTACAAATGGCATTTCATAATTTTCAATATTTTGAATGTGTATTAAGGAAATGTCAAGTAATCATTGTGCCTTAGTGAGGAACCAAGCTATTTTAATTTTGTGACTTGTATAATTTCACTGATATACTCCATTTTTAAAAATTTCACATCATTTTTGACACGGCCAATCCCAAAAACACCAAGTCTCAACAGTTTTCAAATTCGAATATTAATGTCAATATAACCTTTTTCTAGCTTTTCCCCGAAGATGATAATCAGTAGAATTTCATGTGTGCAGATAAGTTACTGATCAATATTAGAAACACTAACGACCCTAACACATAACCCTGAGGAACTCCTAAATTGGTACTTTCTATTTCTATTTTCACAGCAATCTGTCTGTTTCTCAAGAACGATATAAACAGTTGAAGTACTCGGTGTAGTTCAGATCTGAACAATCAAATGCTATTGTGAAGTAAAAACAGAGTACTCATAAATTTTTCATTCACCAAGACGTTTGTAAATGTATTCAACCAATTTCTATTCAGCATTTTTGGTTGATAGAAACTATTTTGTACATTTGGTCTATTATACATAGTTTTGAACAGATTTTTTTTAAAGATCGGTGAAACCATTTCAAGTTTCGATTACTCAGGGAATTCGCTTGAAACTACCGATGTGATTATCAAAACTGCTAAGGACCAACTATTTCATACGCTACGCTTTCAATCAATTCAGTTGGTATACAATCGACTTCCACCAAGTTAGAATTTTAAAGATTTTTTATAATTTCAATGATTTCTTGCTCATCAACTCGTGTGAAGTAGAAAGGAATAATTATTACTCTAAGTAATTTTGTACAAGATTCCGTATATGTTGAATTTTTATTCGCGTTGTTTCAGAAATGTTTTGAGAAATGTTCTGAGAAACAACTGACAACAATTGTTTGATCACCTTTTACCTCATTATTGATACACAATGCTATATTATGACTTATGACATTGTTTTGATCTCGCCGGTTTTTTCTTTAACAAATAATGTTTTTGCTTTCTAATATCGCAGTCTACATTTTCTATTTTGGTTTGATGAAATAACGTTTTTTCACGATTGAGTTTATTTTTGTAAATTTTGTGTTCTACTTTATATTGGTTTTCATCATTCACGTTTTTTACGACTTGGGAGCCGTTTATCCTAAGTGTCCGGAAGACAATGAAGCCTCATCGACTTATTGCGTTTTTCTTCCAATTTTTTCATGCACCCATCCAAAAATCTTGTGCCCTGTATATTCTTCCGAAGGTAGTTTACATTAGTATAGGACGCCAGCTTTCACGGCTGGCGTTAATGTAAGTAAATACATGCTCGAAGAAGTCATTGTATGGTGAATCACGTGTTGCGTTTTTGTAAAATCGTTTAGTGAAAATCTCACAATAAAGTGTTTTTTGAATACGTCAATGTTTTAATTGGTTTCCGGGTTTTGCCGTGAAACTGAGTTTCAGTCAAGAAAGACTACTTCGACCACGCCACAGACACTGAAGATGACTATCAACTGAAACTCAGTTTCAGTTGATACGTCAAGACAAATACTTCGACAACGTCATTGAAGATGATTGCCGCAGTTGCAGTTGAAACGTTTGGAGATTGTAACAAAGAAGACGGCAAAACCCGGAAATTAACCAGAGCATAGTTTAGGTTGTTTATAAATTGTTGCCTTCTGTGATTCAATGCCTCATAAACTCTCTTTGTCCCTTTGTTGCATTGCCTGCAGTTAAGGTTACTGAACTAAATATTTCTCTCTGCGCAGTGAATTCCAGTTTTCGTTCCATTTTCGCTTTTCGACCCACCTATATACCAGGTGCTCCTACCATGCATTTTCTCAGCAATCAGGATTTTCCTCTCATCGCGGCTCAAGACATTAACCGCAAAATTTGTGTTGAATATGTATTTGGGTGACATGTGGATCAAGTTTGTATGATCCCATGTAACTCGGTGTTATAGTCTGAATTGGTCCTTCGATCACTGGTTCAACAACTGGCACATCAAAATAAACCCGTCCAAAATCGAAACCATCCTATTCAGACACTTTTATACCACTACCCGCCCCAGACTAAGTACTAACACCTCAGACTGTTGGAAGAGAACCTCCAACTACAGGACTCGGTGTCCTATTTGGGGGTTACTTTCACCAGTAAACTCAACTGGGAAACTGACCTTAGAGAAACTCTGTAAAATGTGTGGAAAAGACCCAATCTCCTAAAAGCACCGAGAGGTAAGGTCGGTAGATGCAACAGTACACGTACAAAATGTTCATAAGACCGATGCTGGATTTTAAAGGACGATCTACTGCACGTTCTTTCAGAGACGAACCCACCGCATACTAACAACCGAGAGACGAATACAACGAAGCATCCATAATCTCCCATTCCGAGACCCCAATCAACTTGATATTTCAGTAACTAAAAGGACGATACGCTGCTGAAGCCATGAGAGGCAACACCTCTGCCATCAGCTCCCTCACAATTCCTTGAACTCCATGTGGAGGCTCCAGAAGAATACCAAGGAAGAAATTCCCGTTCCTACCTTTCAGACTTCTGGGAGTAGTGGAAGACCCAACAGAGCAAATCCAGGACATCCTAGAGGAATACCCACTGGCGATCAGATAGAGGACAGCGCACGGCCTGGAACACCCTGAAGTCTCAGCCATACTTCCCCCGCCCTAATAAAACCCGATCCCTCAAAAACGACCATCGCTATGGATCCGGACACTCCAACCAAAAATGTAAATTACTAACAGCGATAATTTTAATTTGAATTAATTGTAAAATAACCCAACCCAGAGAAGGCATAAGCCTATAACAGGGCCCCCCTTATATCATTATATCTATGTATCATATATTGTTAAAACCACAAATGAATAAACATTTCTCTTTCAACTGTCTCCCCCATTTTTACTAGATGTAAAAGAGGAAGATTGGAAGGGTTTCCAATGCAGGTGTAAGGAGTGGGTTTCATTGCTCCCGTTATTCCCAAACATGCAAGTCTTTGCACTCTGCTTAGTTTGTTAATAGCGATCGTTTATGCCACCAGAGTTTAGATGGATGATGGTTCCAGGTCAACCTGATGGGATTTAATATCACTCCTAAATATATATTTTATTTCCCATTTCAATAGTTTCACTTATGCACCAAATCCTCAGGACTACTACGATTTCTTCCAATAATTTTGACAATGGGACGAGATAAATTTCATTCATATATCTAGCAACAAAAATATCGAGAATAAGCTGATATGTTATAGTTAGTATTTTCTAGGTATAAATTTTATTTCTCAAATATTATTCATTTCTGCAGTTCGTTCTATGAAAACATGATAACGAACTGATCTTCTAATTAGGGTTCTTCTGGTTCTAGTATTTTATACTTTACTAGTAGAAGGTTAGAGAATCAATTCGTTATCATGTTTTTATGGAACGAACCACCGAAAGAAATAGTATTATAGTAATAAAATGGACTTGTAATTCAAACAATTACCTAAATAATAATAACAATATTTGTAGTGGTTTGGTTAAACTTTATTGTGGCATAAGTAAACATGAAGAAGTTTCTTAAGATTATGTGATTTTTGTCACACATGTAGTCCAGGAACACTACAAATATTTTGCTATGAGATCGGTATTCTGAAAAAAGTATTTTTTTAAATAAAATTCAGAATTGAAGTAATTTGAATTGATAGATAAAATTGGAATAACTGGCGTAAATGTACGGATTCTCGATTCGCTAATCAAGTCAGTATTATTAGGAGATGACTTGTGGGAACTAATGAAAATAATGGATTTACCTTTTAACATGCGACCCCAAGTCTTGACCAAGTTTACATCCAATAAATTGATGGATGTAGCCGTTACTAATTGGTGGGAAATCATAATGAAGAAAAGATAATTGAAAATTTCTCTGTTTTTCACCATTTTTATTTGTAACTGACGTTACTTCAGTTTTGTCCTATAAGGACATTTTCAAACGTATACATTAAACTAACAATGGTTTATTACATTATACCTTATATAGCACCCCTGTAGGTAATAATTGAGGTACTTGGCTTGATTAAGTACCTGAATTTACAATTTACAATGCGGATGTGCTAATTTGAAAACCAGTGAGTAAACTAAATCGATTTGATCATTTAACAGGTTGCACTCGCAATGTTTATGTTTGTGAATTTCCAAGGATTCTAAATGATTGAGTTTGTAAAACCGTCCTTGCTTACTGCAAAATTTCCGTATCGTTAAGATTCGGGAACTTGTGGTTGCATGCCAAGGAACGATTTGAAAACGTTGAATCTTTTTTTTTCTTCAGACTAGGAAAAAATGTATGAGTTTGAAAATGTCCTTAGAGGACGAAACTGCAGTAACGTTAGTTACTAATAAAAGTGGTAAAAAACTGGAAAGTTTCAATTCTCTTTTCTTCATCAAGCTTGCATCCAGTTCCGTCCATGCAGTTTCACTGGAATTCGCTAAAAACATACATTTCACAAAATGATTTATACCTCCAGACTATTCGTTACCTCACACATTCCTCTTTTATTTTAGGTTACCTCAAAGACGGAAATAAGGAAGGCGGCGGACTCCAAATCTAAATTTAGCGGTGAGTGAAAATATTTTTGTGGCGCGACGGATTTAGATTTAGTGATTCTATGTCGTTTTGCATTGTTCTGTTCTGTCTTGAAGGAAGCTATCGGATAGGCATTACGTAATTAAAAGGTCTATGACGTAACGTCTGCTAATCGAGACGGTCTATTTTGAGGCGTTTCGCTCTGGAAGAATTATTCGGGTGACCCCGTTCAGTATAGGGTGGCTAGGAGAGTCGTCGGCGACTCGGATCTTGGCAAATGTTGGAAGACAAATACAGGAATTTTCATTATCCAACGCAATTTATGGCCTGCTAGAATATACTGGAGTGTGTCATTGCAGTTCGGGATGAAACATAGGAAAGTTACAGCCTGAATATAATACTCAATTATCTGCTGTTGGAAAATAATTATAGTGATTAAAGTTTTGTAATCTTTATCCTTATAGTAGCTGATAAATTCTTTGATAAACATATTTATGAAAAATACTTTCATGGCTGGGTCAGTGTTTTAGTTGGTTTCCGGCTTTTGCCGTGGTCTTGTTTGCATACGATCTGCAAAAGTTTCAACTGCAACTGCGGCGGTCATCTTCAGTGGCGTGGGCGAAGTACTCTTCTTTTAGTTGATACGTCAAGAAGAAATTGTAACTAAAAAAAGACTACGGCAAACCCGGGACCAACCAAATCAATACTTGAACAGGTGAATTTTCATTTTGAATTTGTCAGTTGGTTATGTAATTTTCATTCTCCACCCCTTCACCTCCGAGAAGTTCCACTCTCAACTTTAAAATTTCAATGACAGAGTATCCCTAGATTTTTTATACTGAATGAAAATGAATTGTAATAAATTGAGAGAACAACAAAATATGTAATTTTTAAAGAATTACTTGATACTGGAAACATTATTAAATTGAATTAAATATGTGATAATTCATGAAAAAGGTGAGTTGGGCATTATCTACTACTTCTTGGGTGATTGAGGGTATTTTTTGAGGAATCCTTTTAACGCTTAAATATTAACGGGCATATCAAAATAAACTTAATTGTTCAAATAACTGTAGAAAAAATTTTACAAGGAAATCAAATTTGTTTTTGTTGGCCATTAAAAGAGAACCCGTCTGCCAATCCACCTATTCCCCCCATGGCCCCTCCCGGGTTGAGTGCCCTGAAGTAGAAGCTTCCCCCCCCCAGCTATTTAGCGAGGAGAACCTACTACCCCACTCTATCCACCCCCACTCTCCGAACGGTCAGCAACTTACTGATGGACACTTCAGCAAGATTGATATTTGACCTCTTTTGGTCGAAAGTGAGCTTTTAGGTGCTATTCTTTTGCGATCGGTTAATAATGTTTTGATATGACTATTCCTAACTGAATTTTTCATGGGGGCCCTCAAAAACTAACCGGCGGCTATTGTAACCACCTAATAGCAACTATTTTATCTGGATATAGCCCAACTGCAAGTGCAAGTGAACCATTTTCTCACAAATCTGTGACGTATATTAGTATCTTCTGCATTATGAAACAGTACCTCTAAATGAGAAAATAATGCTTTTCATAGAAAGCTTAGGTATTGAGAATCCTTTAGGTATAGCAGCCCTGTAAACAATAAACTTTTCGAACTGCTGTGTAAGGGCTTCTATTATCCAAAGCGGATTTCGAATCGCCCAGTGCCGTCACTTTTATTTATCAACGGCAATATTCAGAAGACGGAAGTTCTAATTGAACAAGATTTTCATTGGAAATTTCCATTATTGTCACTCAAAATTGCACTCGTTAATAATTCTTGGCCAATTGTACTTTTTTATGATTATGAAAGATCTCGAAGAAATTTACATGTGGGATTGTTTTCATATTTTTTTTTGTTTAATTAGATAGATGAACGTCCAATCCTAAACTTACCTCATGACATGTCTATGGCAAGATTTGTTTTCAAAAAGTATGGCTTACCGTTGATTGCGATATTGAAAGAAGTTAGTCTTATTTTTAAACGGTTTTATTTAGCTTGCCTTGTTTGTTTGCTTGGGTAAAATTCAGTAAATTAAGTTTTATCTCCTTCTTGTCGACAGATTGATCTAATATTTGGTACATACATTCAATTTTGATGAGAATACAATTTAATCACAAGATCCTTTTTATGAAACTTCTGTCCAAGGACACCGAAAATTATAATGCAGTTGTTCTAGCAACTTTTTGAGACATTTCAAGAGGGGTTCAAAATAATTGCAAAAGTTATAAACAATTCAGTAAAAAAAAAGAGGATTGGTTTTTTGCAAATATCTCACAAAATATTGAAGATATCCGAAGTTTGAAAAAAGACCCTTAAAGAGGAGGAAATCTCCTTAAAAAAAGTCCCGCCTTTCGCATGCGAAAATAGCACTGACCGATACGGACCTTTGGACAATAAAAATTATTTCAACACATTAAATATCATTATCAAGAAAAAAATCACATACCTTCTAGACATTCTAGACACTTGATTAAACGAAAATCTATGGAAAAAAATGTTTTCTGTGATTATTTTATCAGATATACTTCAGCTAATTAACTTATTTTTACAAGTTTTAAATTTACATAAAAACCCTGAGAATTTTTGAACTAAAGACCTCAAATTGCGTTCACTTCTTGGAGCTTTTTTTGAAAAAATTGGATTTTCCACTTTGTTATTGATAATCAAAGACGTAAAAAAAGTGAAAAATTCAATTAATGCAATGACATTTTTTTAATATTCAAATTTATTCGTATTCTCATTATTTTAAGTTACATAAAAATAATTTTTCATAATTTTTAGCTCTAAACAAAAATTGTTATAAACAAATTTATTGTTTGAAAGATATTTGAAATTTGTTTAGGAGGATTTTCATCAGTGATGAATATTATAATTTTCAAAAACAAAATTGTGTCTTAAAAAAAAATGTATTGCTTGAAGAAGCATTTGTTGATTAACATTTTTTTTTGCTGCTAAATATGAATATTAAGATATTTCTCCTTGATATTCAGAAAAAAAATTATTTTCTTTATTCAATAAACAAATTAATTTTTACGATATATTTTTTTCAAATAGTACCAAAAAATACAAAAACAACCATGTGTCACTTTTTGTGTAAAAAATGTTTTCTTTATTCATTTACAATGTTTCAAATAGTTTTCAAATAGTGACACATGATTGTTTTAATTTTTTTCATAGTATTTAAGAAAATATACCATAAAATTTATTTTGTTTAAAACAAATTGTTCATTACATATATTTTTTCATACAGAAAGTGTGAAGATTTAATTAAATTGATACGTCTAACACTTCTAAAGTGTCTTACCTTTTAATCATTCAGTTAAACTATTTTATATTTTAATTTTTGAAATTGTATTCATTCTAGATTTCTATATTTATTCAGAAATTGCCTCGTACAACTTGTGACATTGAAACATATATATTTGCCAATGAATATTATTATTGAATAAGACATTTTTGACAGAAAAAAACTTTACATCAACTTTTCGATAATATACATTTTTGAAAAACATGCTGTAAATTAGAAACGATGATAGATATCGGCATACGGTTTTCACTATTAAATTAAGTTTGTCGTTAAATTTAACCCTATCAGTTTTCATCTATCTAGTTAGAAAACAAGAGTTTCTCTTCAAAAGCGACCAATTGGGTCTACTCTGTACAAAGATTTTTCAAGTGAAATGTCAAGTTACTGTGTAAACATGAACGTTAGAGGCGAAATATTTCTTCATTTTCAGTAGTTCATTCTTAAGGGGGACCTTCCTCTTGAACATAATGCATATTAATATATGCAGGAAACATGAAACGTGGTAATGCTATTTTTTTCGAGGAAGTGACGTGGCAAACCAGGATGTCGCGAGAATTGTGAAGAATGGGACAGTTGAATTGGATAATGCATAGCAGTTACATTCGACTGGTCTAGGACATTGCAAAGCACATGCCAAGACTCATGGGAACGTTGTTCACGCGATAAATGGACAGCGTGTGAAACAGTATTTTATTTTGAAATTGTTTTTCGGAGGGCCCTTTGCGTGAGCTGAACATTCAGTCGAAATACTCAAATTATTGATTGCGTGAAGATTTGAATGACACTGTGCATATCCAAATCCGCCAACGGAAAAGTAGTCTAAAAATGTCTGAAAGTTTGAAAATATGCAGGTTGATTACTTTTTTCCGTATATATTACTCTGAATAACATCAAAATACAATCTCTTAAGTTTCTTCAGTAATTTTCGTGTAAAAATTCATAAATAAGCAGTGAGTGATACTCTTCTTCAGCAGTTGTTGACCCTAGCATATTTCTAAGAATAACTGGTGAAATAATTACAGATACCTGTACTAGAAAGACATATTTATTCCCATTGCACAGCAGAATATTCATGATATATTCCTATCAAATACAATAATTATTCTCACCTTCTCTGAATCTCTGTAATATTGTACAATAGCAGTTGTATGGTATAAGTGTGTATATACTGTGGACGTATGTCTTTCTCATAAAAATCACTCCGTTCGTAAATTTCCATTGTCGAATTGATAGAATATCTTAGAAATACTATTGAAAAATGGAAATATTAAGTACTCCTTAGTTGTACAATTAATTAACATGACATATAGAAATGTTATTGAAAAAAAAACAACTATATCCACATATCGGAGTGTTTTTCAAGTTCAGCAGAACTTTAGCTTCAAACAACAACTGCGATAAGAGTGTCTGTGACTCTGTAACTCTTGATTATATTGTAAATTGTAAAAATTCAATCAGTATGTTTCATGTGAATAGTCAATGTTTGTCAAACAAAATTGAATTGTTTGATTCTTTTTTAAACGAATATGAGTTTGATATCGTAGGTGTTTCAGAGCATTGGCAGAGAGAGCAATGTCTCAAAAGTATAAATTTAGATGGTTATGTTTTAGCAAACTATTTCTGCAGAAAACAAATTCAAAACGGCGGAA
>WOGO01001406.1:0-18300 GCA_015342085.1 Leptinotarsa defecta
TAATGAAATATATCATTGACATAAATGGTGAACAACAATGGCCCAAGTACGGATCCCTGTGGCACGCCATGATCAGTACGAGCCCGTAGCGAAGTAGTTCCGAAGTGGATACCACGCGAGCTTACTGTTGACCAAAAACAAGAACATCTCGATGATTCCGAGCAGTGTTTGGTGGTTACTAACTGGTTTCCAAAGCGCCCGGAAGTACAACAATCGGCTGGAAAGGTTATGGTCTTGGTAATTTGGGATGTGCGAGGTGTAATATTCATCGACTATCTTGAGAAGGGAAATTCCATCAACAGTGAAATATTATATAGCGTTATTGGAGCGTTTGAAGGCCGAAATTGCAAAGAAACGACCGCATATAGCAAAGAAAAAAAAATTGTTCCAACAAGACAATGCCTCGTGTCTCAAGTCTATCAAAATAATTGCAAAACAACATGAATCGAACCTTGAATTGCTCCTACATCCACCGTACTCTTAGCGACTACTTGCTGTTGGCAGACCTCAAAAAAATGCTCACCAGTAAGAAATTTCGCTCGAATGTAGAGGTTATTGCTGAAATTCAAGTCTTTTTTGATACTTAGATAATTATTCTACAAAAATGGTATTGAGATATTAAGGCGAATGATTGTGTGACTCTTGATGGAGATAACGTTGATGAATAAAGTCAATTTGGAAGAAAAAAAATGCTCAGGACTTTTCAAACCCATATTAGAACTCTGTTAAACGCTGAAAACATTATTTAGTCCGTGGCGGGGCGGCATAGTGTGATCTACTAACATCAATATTCCACTCCAAATTTGAAAGAGCGTGATATATTTTCGTTAATCTAGTGAATACTTGATCGCGATCTGTTCCTGACTACATTTGTCACGTAGGTAAGCACCACAAATGGTTACTTGGTGACAGATTTCCTGTGACGTATTTTAGGGAGACGCCGTCCCATGGCTGCAGGGAAATCACATGAGATGCTCTCCTGTTACTCTTAGTTAACGTGTAACTATACATGTCGGAATGTGCAGCTCTGGTATCGTACCTTCGGATCATCTACTGGAATATCCTATATGGCAAATATATGTAAGTCAATACCTTACAACACATTATAATCAGCTGTCCAGGGCTTTTCTGCCTTTGTTTTGATCGTAATCGTTTGTTGTCCTTTTCTCTTATGATACAGTTTCATAAAATATCCTGTTCCATAAGTTGCTTCATGGCTGTACCAACCAGCCCTCTGGATTTCTTGATAGGATCCAGAGTCGAATAAATTAAATCTCTTGCTCCGATCCTCTAGATTTGTTAGTTTATTAGTAGGATCAAGAATTGAAGAACTTAGGAACTTTTGCTCCGATTTTACAGGACCAACAGTTGTCAAATTTGAAAGTTCTTGCTCCGATTTTACAGAATCAAGAGTTGGAGAACTTAGAAGCTCTTGCTCCGATTTTACAGGATCAAGAGTGGAAGAACTAAAAAGCTCTTTCTCTTGCTCCAACTTTACTTGATCAAGATTTGATAAACCTATAACTTCTGCATTTTGATCTGACACAGGAACGATAGTTATGAATCGTTGAGTCTACGTCCATCTACAGGGTTGGATTCTGTGATTATTCCATGATCCATAAAGAATCTATCGAGTAGCTAGGAAAAGCAGGTTGATCGCGTCAGAATACCATATTGCCATAACTGTTGGTATCAAATTCATGTAACCTTTCAGGTTTTTTTGGATAGGATTCTCGGATTGCATAGCTTTCTCAGTATTGCATTGTTTGAAGTCGATAATTCGTAATCACTGTCACCATATCGAAATGGAAGTAGAAATTTCGGGTATAAAGTCAAAATTTGAACTTTAGACGTCGGAATTTTCAAGAAACACATCCCTTTCTCCCGTCTGTATTCATACGTCTTTGGCATTCTCCCATCTCGCCCCGCTGAAAATGCGCAAACATGTATGACGCGTTGAGATGAGAACGTGATTCGAAGCGAAGGTTGAATGTAATTTGTGTTGCCCCCATATCGGAGTTAATCCAGGTGATCCCTATTCCTCGGCGAGATTTTCATGACCGACAGCGACATCCGCGGTCTCTTCTTCTTTTTCCCAAAATCGTTATTCAACGGATAAGATATCTGAGCGACTTGAGAAATTGCATTGCACATTTTGTCGTTTATCAGGCCGGGGATTTTGCTAAATGAGAATGGAAAGATTAAGAGAAATGGAACATTGAGCCGAGATAGCGATTTGATTGAATTACCGTGAGAGTGGAAAATCGATTCAGGATTTTTGGCATGTGTCTGAAATCTCCTCTGGATTGAGGGGGAAAGATGAATGACAATGATAATCTTCTACTTAGTATGGATTCACAACAATTCGATTATGAAATAATGAACTACTCAACTAATCAAAATTTTCTGAGATTATTGACGAATTCACTTGAAACAGAAGTTCCTCATGAGGATACTTTTCTTTGACGAAAGTAGTTATTTGTTATACAAAGGAAGAAAGTATTAGATTTTAGCTCATGCGGAGGGAGAGAAAAAAAAACTAATAAATAGAGTTAATTCTATGATTTTCACTATAAGGGTTTTACAAAAACCGCGACACGTGTTTCGCTATACAGTAGCTTCTTCAAGTATAACATGCTTGAGTTGAGCTGAGGTATGCTTGAAGAAGCTATTGCATAGTATCGGCCAGTTTTATTCAATTATGGGAGAGAAAAAACCGAGAGCTGACGGACTCATGATATGAGTCTTCAATACTGAAGTGAATCTCTCTGGATTTTTGAATTCTCACAATAACAGCTTGTAAGTCTTGTTAGTTTAGGTTAGGTTAGGTCCAAAGTTAGTGGGTCTATTCGACCCTCCACCGCAACCCGCAAGGATATATTGTGGCTCACACCTATTCACACTCGATCAATTAAACTCAGCTTCTTAACGAAGCTGATTAGTTTGTATGGTGAGTGATCAGATGGTTAGAGTACGGCTCTGCCGAACTCTAGAAAAACCTGATTCGGTCCCAAGCGAGGCAGGCACAAAGTATGTGCAAAGTATTCTACAAAATTCCACCTTTGACATGAAAATTCAGTAATTTGATTATTCTGAACTCGATGAATTCAGAATAATATGCTCAAAATAGTTCCAATGAATAATAAAACAAAATTCAACTTTTGAACATAATTGAAGAGATGTTTTTTTCCCGTTTGGAGCTTTGTTCACAAGATGGAGCTGTAGCTAGTTACCAATCTATCTCTTAGACTAAGGTTTCATATATATAGCGGAGTCGTGTTGAAATTAATCGAGTCCCAGGTACTTTGATGTCTGGGTAGGATCTTTCCTGTACTGTCGAGAGGTAATACCTCGAAACCGCGATCTGTAGTTGATCAGCATAATTTCAGCATGGTCCTGCTGCTGGATCAACGAAAAACATCTGCGAGACTAACCTCTGTGAGCTATCTTGCATGAATGTATGTCATATATAATTCAATATCCGGCGTGGTCTTAGCCGGGGAAGTAGTTATTTTTTCGACAGACATTTACCATAGACTATTATGTTGGTAGTTGGGAGAGATTATAATTTCGAATAGTTTTCATTTTTCATTCCAATCGAAGAGATAGTTCCACGGACCTTGCTACTCTAAGATTTTTCCATAACAATCTCATTCAATGATTAGAAATACCTTGAATGATTATTGTGGATTCAGTTGTTCAAAAAGTGTATTTTTTGTGTTTTATGTTTAGTTTTATTCTCCATCACTTTCAATATGTCATTTTAAAAAAATATATAGATGATTCATAACATGATTCATAAAGTTAGTACTGCTCTTCAGGCAAAGCATTTCAAGGTTTCAAGTACCTGCAGTTCTGAAAAGTGTAGGAGAGGGCCTAGTTATTTTTCGCTAGTTCTTTTATTCGAAAACTTCGCTCTGCGTCTGCCGGATCCGCGAAACAAACATTTGTGGAGTTCGGAGTTGTAGACTGTTGTTCCCATTGTTGCATAATAATGGCTACTTAGGCGTGTCTGTGAAATTAAATTTTGTTCGTGTGGATTCGAACAATGGCGCGCTTTATACAAAAATGTTTTATTTAATCATATTTGCGATTAGTTCACTGTCTCTTGGGAATTATTACAATCCACTTGATGAATTCTTTGTAAATTGCATGAAGGGAGATGTATAATTTGTGTGAAGCCCTCGAGTAGTATTTAAATTTAAATTAAAAAGCTCTGATCTGTCATGCAAGAAGATGATAATTAGTTGTAATATACCGGAGGCTGCAGCAGGTGGGTGTTAACGGTCAATTTGAAACAAAGCTACCGATAAATTGGTGGGAGATATTTTGAAGAATTTGCGGTGGGATGTGATAGAATCAGTCGATACTTGCTGAAAGTTCATAACGTATTCAAGAAACACTTTGTTAGTTTCTCACTACACAGTTTTACAAAAACGCAACACTTCTTCAGACGTCTCTGTTTACACACTTGAAGGAGCTACACTTGTTTAGAACATATTTTCACAGTTTCAGTTGTTTAGAATGTTTACTTTGTTGGTGAGAAGCATAAAAGTTAGAAGTATTTTGCGAGTTATATCAGGAAATGATAGTACACCGGTGTAACATTACAAATGCATTTTCCTAGACCAGGTCGTTAGCCGATCCAGTCTGCTTACTTAGCATTGCCTCATATGTGAACTTATTTATACAGATTGTTTTTTTTAATCAAAACATATCCTTCGAAATAATTGGCGCAGTCGTTGTAGGATTGTTCAAAAACGTCTCATCGTGAATTCTTTTGTGAGTTCTAATTCTTAACGGATAAGAAACCGAATGAACGAATAATAGTCGACAAATACCCTCTGCCCAACATTATAGACATCTTAGACAAACTTGGTAGGACAAATTATTTCACAACTCTCGATTTGGCATCAGGATACCACCAACTCGAAATCGACAAAAATGAAATTCCAACGACAGCTTTCTCTACACAAAATAGGCACTACGAATTCAGACGTATGCCTTTTGGGGAAAAAAATGGCCCCTCTACTCTTCAGAGGAGAATAAATAATGTTCTGAGGGGCTAAATTTGTTTAGTGTACCTTGACGATATGATAATATTCAATAGCTCCTTACAAGAACAGATCTCTAGAATAAAAGACGTATTCGAGAGACTGAGAAAAGCAAATTCCCAAATACAATTGGATAAATTCGAATTTTTTAAGAAATCAGTTGCCTTCCTAGGACATTTAATCACCCCTGAGGAAGTGAAACCCAATCCGGAGTGAAACCCAATACTGTTATAATAGTATTGCAAGCTTTATAGGTGTCACTGTTCTTTTCTTCGAAGTACTTTTGAAGGAAACCTTCGTTATAAAATATTAAGATAGCAAATGCTGTTCGTTTCAAAATGAACTACACAATCTTTTTAAAAAGAATCTGTTTTTCCGTTAACCAGCTGTCCTACCCCTTCGAACGACAACCCTCAGAAGTCGAAACTTGTGCTAAGAAGTAACGAGGTCTTACCTTTTGACGTGTGATTCCTAACACGGGTTAGACTATAGCAAGTGAAAATCGATCGCTCAGCCTGGGGCTTGAACCAGCGACCAACACGGCGGTAGATTTGAGTGAGTGAACAAAGCATCTAATGAATCGACCGGTTACCGTCCGTCAACTGGATAAATTGTTAATTATATAGAAGAAGTTGTTAAACCGAACAATGTTAGAAAGTCCCATATGAGGGCATACAGGAAATAACGTTTATCACTGAAATTATCATGAAATAATCGAGATGTTTGAAAATGTTGATGAGACAAACCCTGTAAACACATTTTCAGGGATTGTTTCAATCTCCCCAGCTGAAATAGTGATGAGAATGCAGGAAACGTATAAGTTGCGAAGTATTCGGTTTATACTTGAATTGTTAACCATTTCAGAAATATAGCCCTGAATACGAATATTCCCATCTCCTGAATAAGAGACATCTAGAGGAGACCATGAATCAAATACGTGACCGAGACGGAATCAAGATGAAACGAAACTCGCTGACCGGAAGGCACTTGCCGATGTTCGGATATTTATTGTCGGCAAATTCACTTTGAACTGGAAACGATTCGTTCTACAAGATTTTAAGTATCGGATCACAAAGTCAAGTTGCTACACTTCAATAGTTCTGCTCACTCTTACTATTTATCTTTCGACAAGATTTATCTACTAGTACATATCAAAGAAGAGGAGTTTGGAAAAAAAGGAATTGCATAGCTGTGAATGATACTCAGTTTTACCTGCGAAAATGTATTAATCAATTTTGATTGATTTCAACATTGTCGAAGATCAAGCCAGAGACATTGTGTTATTGAAAATAAAAGTCAGCATGAAAACGTTCTAGAAAATTATGAAAAGGTGATACTTCGGATCAGATTGATTTGGAGCGTGCTCGTTTAAAATCAATGAAAGAACGAATTAAATAAATTCGAATTATTTACTGAAACTATTGAAAATACATTAAATAATTGAACCGGAATATTCGAATGACTTTGTTAAAAACAAAAGTATGTAAAAGAATCAACTCGCAACCGGTTTCGAAGTATTACCTGCTGCTGGATGATCAAGAAAAATCAACGTGACTAATCTCAGTGGTGTATTTCACATAAATATATGTCGGATATAATTCAATATCCAGCGTGGTATTAGTCGGGGAAGTAGTTGTTTTCCGGCAGGCATTCACCAGAAAATACTGTATAGGAAGTTGGGAGAGATAAATAATTCCACCTTATTGTGAAATTTTTACTCAACACAATAACGAAGCACGTGTTTTGCTATACAATAGCTTCTTCAGGCGTGTGTTTAAAATCTAAAATCTACATATTCAATGTTTTATATATGTTTTGAGGTACCAACATTTCAAGTACCTGAATTTTACCTAGCCAATTGATGTTAAATTCGTATAAGGGCAATAAATCAATAGCAAACTCATTAGAATAAACCTGTAATGAAAAGGTGCTGTAAGCAAGAGGTAAGGTGAGTAATAATTGCCGTACCAACTCCATCATTTGTTTTTGAAGCATATTTGACTATGTGACTGAAGAATCGACAATTCGAAATGACTCACTCAGAGATTGTCATGTTCTTTCTCTCTCGACGAGTAATAAGTTACATACTGAATTTTGGAAAATAAAGCTAATTGAGCTAAAAATGGGTTTATTGATTTGAGTATAGTTGTATGGGTCTATCATAGTTTTATAAGAATATGCATGGATATTTCCAACTGATGTTTGCTTTGAACTTCAGACGTCATCAGCTTCATATTTATTAATTACCAAATATAGATTGAACGTGAAACGGTGTCAATCAATGAATAATATAATATCTGATTATTCCTGGATAAGAGATAAATTATCAATCATGGTTTAATTAAAATATACAGGATCATAGTTGTTCATGATCAAGATCACACTTGGTGTAATAGTTCTTTCAGAACCATGAAGGTTCAAACATTGTTGGTAAATAATAAGTTGGAGGGTAATCAATAGTTCTACGCAATATTACACAGGTTTGAAATCTGATTAAAATTTTATATCATTTATTGGTTTAACTCCTAAGTCTTCCAATATAGTCTCTCACTTGAGACAGTACCGACTATAAAAATCAATAATTCTACATTCATTATCAGAAGAATCATGAAATACAAATCAATTAACAGAATTTACCTTATTAAAAGAGAGAATTGCTACTTTGTTTCCTCCTGTTCATAAAAGAGCACATATGCCTCCTCATTCACAAACGATTTTACTGAAATTGAGGACACGTGTGAATCATTGTATTCATTCCACGTGTCACTATAAGTGTGTCTGCAATATGCTGTGTAATGCCCGTTGAGTGTAGTCCCACTGTGATTCGAAAGTGCATATAGATTTCAACGACAAGGAGCCACATTTTCTGCTGCATAATTGCTCATATCTAATCCTTTTAAAACTTATGGATTTATAGGAACTTTGTGCATTTTCTTCTTTCCTTGCATTTCGAACAGGTTGATTTTTCATCTCCATCCAGGGTTTCCTCTTCTGTGAAGAAATCCAAGCAGTGTGACAAACTCAATTGGCCAGTTCTTTGTGATATAGGGAGAGACAAATCCCAGAATGGATCGAAGGTTACTGATGAGAATCCACAGTGTGTGTGTGTGTGCACTTCATAGTAGATTTTAATTGACGAACGACATTATCTACATTGTTCATGTTCAAATATCTCAGCCAGGACTCTTGCGCATTTCTGCTGTCGCTCAATATTTCGTCAATATCCGTTAAGATCGGTTCAGGTTTCTCAGTAATTCCATTGAGGTCCTCGTGTAAATATATATCTTCCATTTGGTAATGTTAATATTGGCGAATCAACTTCAGAATGTTGGATGAGTTGATATCTGAAACTTATATAAGAAACGTCTTTCCATTCTATCGCCTCGAAGTTCCAAGAAAATCCGGTGTGACACACACTGTATTATACAGCAAACTTCGCATTTTCCAAATAAAGGCGGAAACTTGCAGGGAATCTCCATTGTCTGTTTCAAAGTTCATAACATTTCCGCAACATACACTCCCAGCTTATGTCTCGGGGATAGAAAGATGAGCTAGGTAAGTGGGTTTATCAAATTCCGAAGTTTCGAATCCCTTCGGGAACATCGCGGCTCATATATAGATTTTCTAGGATTTCTGGAGAATGAGGGAAATATCACAAAACTGATTGAAGCACGCACGTTCCCATATGATGAGATTCCGAAAGAGATATGTTTTTATTGGAATCTGATGGGAGGATCTTTCATGACACGAAAAATATGCTGATGCAATATAAATCGATCATACGAATTCATCAGTTTTATGAGTATCGGTAATGCTGATATAATGGTGAATATTAATTGGTTTCGATATTCTCCATATCAATATCATCAAATGATATTGTTTGTCAAACAATATCATTTGAACTCATAGTCCATTGATAGATGATTTATTCGCAACAACAAAAATAGTTGCTTGAATTGAGCGTTTCTCTTTTTTGACCAAAAATGCATTTGTGTATGCACCATATATTTCATTTGGAAGTTTTTATTAATAAGTTTTTCTGCTACACATTTTCTTGAAAGTTTCCTTTATATACATGTATACAAAAAAGATGGTAAATTATATTACATACATATTACAAAGTTAGTTCGCTATCTTGGCACTTTAAAACTCTGGTATTTCATCAAAAATAACCATTGGAGTGGTTTATTATCTGTGACTATAATCAATTTCCTGCCAAAAATGTGGGAACGAAAATATTTGGTTGCCCAGACAATAGCCAATAGTTATTTTTCTATTGTGCTGTAATTTGATTCGGAGTCGTTTAGAGTCCTGGAAGCGTATTCTACTGGAAAGTCTTTTCTAATAGGTCCTTGGATCAAGACCGCACCCAAAAAAACTACGTTTGAGGCGTCCGTTGTTGAATTGAAATGGTTTGAAAAGTTTAAAAAAATATGGATACTGAAGAATTGGTTCATTAATTAGTAAATTTTCACAAGTTTCGAAACACGATAGAAATTATTCGTCGTGGATGATCTGTGTATCCTTCAAGTATTTGGTTAGTGATTTCGTTAATTTTGCAGAGTTAATAATGAATCTTCTTATAATATCCTAAAAGTCCTAAAAATCCTTTGGTTTGTTTAGTTGTCTTTGGAATAGAGAAGTTCTTTATGGATTTAATTTTTCCGTATTTGGTTTGACACCGTTTGGAGTAACAATATGGCCAAGATAAGCCACTTCTTTTCGTAAAAATTCTGACTTATCAAGTTGGATTTTGAACTTTGACTCTCTGAGTCATTGGAAAACTGCCCTTAACCTTTCGATATGCTCTTGGAGAGATGTGGAAAAGATAATTATGTCATCTAAATAAACTAAGCATTTTTCTTTTTGAATACATCTAAGGATATTCTCTATCACTCGTTCAAAAGTCGCGAGAGCATCCTTGAGACCAAATGGCATCCTGAGGAACTCGTAATGCCACTTTTAGGTAATAAATGATGGATTTTCAATATCTTCCTCACACATTTCAATGTGGTGGAATCCGCTGTCAAGACCTAAAGTCGAAAAATATTGGCATCTCTTTTTTTTGAAACGATATCAATCTTTCTATTAATTCGTGAACTTTTGTGCTCATTTGGAATATCCAAAAATTAATTTAATGTAACTGAATTTAGATAAACCAAAGTTACGATTATTGCAAAAAATGACACTAAAATATAAAGAACAATATTGAAATGAAATTGTAATGTCACTTAGATAATTATCAAGCTTTCAATGATAATTTTCTTAGAAAGTTTATTCCACGTAAACGTAGTTCTCCAAATGAAAGGGTTCTTGAACAGTGAAATTCAAGGTGTACTGAATTGGACCTCAAAACGATGAGCACCCACGGTCCGTCACGTATTTCTAATATGTACCGCTCTTGGTGGAATCAAAAGTGCCAAGTCACTTGAACACTTGGTAAAGAATCCAAGTTGACTGAGAAGAAATTGTGAATCATATTGAAACTCACAAGTAGAAGGTTCTCAGAGAAATCCTTCTGAAGATTCGTATCAATACTGACTGCTGTCGAAATCATTTGAGTAACAAAAAAAATGAAATGTTTCTAGTCAGTTGAATTATTTGTTAAACAGTGTTCAAAGTATTCTTAGAAATCACTTTTATGTGGTATACGTCACCAACTCATGGACTATTTGGCTAATTGATTTGTGTTGATTGTTGATTATTCGATTTTTTCTAATATTTCTTTAAGGTACCCTCCAATAAAAGTCGACATTACAATTTTTTGAGTTATTATCGAAAGAAACTTTCTCGGTTTCCACACAAAGTTCTTTTCCTTTTCACATATAAGTTCTGGCAAAGTTTTTTTCACATCGCTTCAGAAAATCATTCAAATTTTGAAACAGTTTCTTGAAATATCCGAGAAATTTCCATCATCTATTATCCTCTTTGATAGTGCCGAGCACCGGTTGGCTTTTCCTCGTGGGGCCTTGTGGATGAGTGAAATAACATTTGGCCGTTATTCTGCTTTTGTGCTTTCACCAGTTCCCTGAAAGTCTTCTCATTGTGCTCGTGTGATTTATGCTTCGACTTACTTTATATCATTGGATGTCGTTTATATATGGGGTAAATAAAGTTCAGCGGCGTAGAAAGGTTACTAAGTTGCTTTTTTCACTCTTTGGTTAATGATTGGAAAAAGGTGTGAAAAATAAATCATATCATGCCATGATATCATAGATGTATTCAATTTTCTTCAGAAATATTAGTAACCAAATGATTTTCAATTCATGAGAGTAACAAAATTTTTATTTTAAACATTACACAACTTCATTGTTGAATATCAGAATAATATATCCTGAATACCGGAAAACAAAATTTACATACAAATTATAAATTTCATAAAGTTAGTTTCAAACGTTAATTCGTTATCTATATAAATAACTTTCTTTTAGCAGTGGCAACACTGGAATTATTATGTATACTAATTGATTGTTCTGTTTTTTTGGAGACCTGTATTTTTTTGTTTTGACACAATAGCTAGTCGTGTGGCAAGGAGGTATTTTTATATCATTGTGATCTTCAACAAATGAAATATTCTGCTGATTTATGCGTTATAATTCTCAGTACAGTAGATGAACAAAGTGGCTTCTGGCCCACTTCAAGGTTGCGCGTCATTAGTAAGTATTTCAGAGAGAGAGAGAGACTTTAGTGAGTGGAAGAGAGAAACGTGTGACGTAATCGATGCAGGGAAGGGTGGAATGAGTATGGAAGAGATTCAAAGAGCGTGGACCCCCTTGGAACTTCGCCTCACCCGTCAGGCCTTCACCCCAGAGCCCCCTTGTCGCGCAACAGTCACGTGGTCTTAGTGGTCATCGGCACCTGAGGTTCAAAATTATGAACGTAATGAATACTATGATATCCATTGGATCGAGGAATAATGTCAGAATAATCAAGGAAAATCGTCTACTTAGTGTCCGTTTATTGTGGTTGAATTTTTATACATATACACAAAGAAAAATATTGAAAAAATAAAATTTATTGAATTTGGTTCTCTTCGAAAAGTATATGAACGAATAAATTACTTCCAAACACATTTCGATTATGTTCAACTATTATTATATTTCAACCCATATTCTACATCATTCAGCGATTGAACAACAGGTAGAGAGAAATATGTAATATGTAAATAACCTGATATACTGATCACTTTCTGTATAATGTACGATACACTTTGCTGCTTTATAGCAACAATAATGCTGCTCCAGCTGTTGATGACATCGAGATATTATGCTGGATCAGGTCATCTTCAACGAACTACAGGATATTATCAATATGCACAAATACACTGATTTCAGAATTAGTGCAACAGTATTTAGGTATTGCAAGGTTACTCTTTAATTTTTCCATAACCAAATTGGTCAAAATTCTTACAGCATGTAATAGTTGGATAGAGAAATGAAGGAATTTATTTTTGTTGGACTTAACATACATGAAGATCTTGCGGATCCTCAAAAAAACTAGTTTATTGCTGAATATCACCGGTTCCTTATGCCGATGATTCCATATTTACTATTTTTTTCAGCTTCTAAATGAACATATATTTCTCCTTGAAAAACATTTTTGAATGAAAATTATTTTACTGGCATTGAAATTCAACCAAATTGAAGAAAAGTGGAATTTCGATCAATTCAGTGCGTTCAGTAGTTTCAAAAGTTCTTCAGTATCATCCTAACCTACTGTGTTAGAAATCACACGTTAAAAGGTAAGACTTAAGAGGTTAGTCCTTAGCTCGCACAAGTTTCTCAACTTCTGAGAGTTGTCGTTCGTATGGGGGCGACAGATGATTAACGAAAAAACAGATTTTAAACACTTTTTTTTAAACAGATGCTGTTGGAGATGGAGTGGGCGAGGAGGAGGGTGCACTTATAGTTGCTGCCACTCCTGCCTCTTTCGCTCTCTTTCTCCTTTTGGCCTCCGCATCGCAAATGCGCCGCCTTTGTATTACATCACGAGGTGATCTGCTATATCCAGCCTCATTCTGAGTGGTAGATTGGTGTGGACATTTCTGTTCATCCCCAGTCATCGCCATATTAATTGCGATGAGCACTTCTGTCCAGCTTCGGGATTGGTTTTTGTTGTGTCTGTTTGTTTGTTTCATATACGATTCCTTACACCTTAGCTTGGGTAGGCGGGTCCACGGTGGCATGTTTCGCAAATGCTTCTGGGGGGTTCTAGTTCCCCTCATCCCACTTATTTCTGCCACTGTCCAGAAGTCCGGCGATCCCGTCCGTAAGGCTACATATTGGCATCCCAATCCCCTGGCCCTTCCCCTATCCGCCACCTGGAGACGCGCCCGATGATAGTTAGCCCAACCAAAGGGACGTTATCCTCATTTTGCATCTGAAGTTTAACGAATACAACCACGATCGTTGCTATGGATCAATGCTATGGATATTGAATTCGATTTGAAGATTGATTCGACTTTGGTATCGTCGGAAACACATTATCCAACAGAGAAGCAATACAAGCTATTTGCCGTCGTTTACCACGAAGGCATAAATGTCAACATTGGACACTACATGACCGATGCCTTCCGCGTCGGCTACAACTGCTGGATAAGGTACGACGATTCTTCGGTCAAGACCGTGCAGAAAGAATATGTACTGAAATCCCAGGGAACGAGAGTTCCTTATTTGCTGTTCCACAGGAAAAGCGATATGATCCAATCTAAATAACTCCCCCCTAGGGGGATGAGGTTGCTGGTTTCACGACGTAGAGTTCAGCGTCTGTAATTTTACGGAATTTTTCTCTTGATTTACTATCGAGTGTGATTTTTTGTTAGTTTTGATGAATTTTTTATTCTTTCATTTTGTTGTAATGTGAAAAATTTACTGTGAGAAATTAAGTTGTTCAGTTTTGTTCGTCAGATGTTCCAATTCTCTACGTACAATGACACTGGATTTTTTGAAGCATTCAAATATTTTAGGTATTCGGTAACACTTCTAAAATACAAATCATGAAATTATAAAACAACAACAAAAATTAATTGGCACTACGGGGCGACTTTATTAATTCCAGTGGCGCATTTGCTTTTTCAGCTGGAAAACCCGGAAAAACCTGCATCACCACATCATCTGAAGATCTTGATCTGTCAATATCCTCTCTCTCATAAAACAAAATGTAGGGTGTCTCCAGTGCTCCAATATATTCAATACATCACCAGAACACTTAGTGCCATGACTATCGTCAAACTTAAACCAGCCCGTTTTGTCTTTGACCGAGGCATAATGATGACCAGATACAACGCCAGAACCGCAGTGAACAATGACTGCATGAAGATTATGAAAGTGGTATGACTCGTGAGGAAGAACATGTTTCACAGAATCTGCAAAAAAACCATTTCTCAAGCTGCAATCGATCCTTCCAAGTGAAGAAGGGTTTCGTAGAGGGATCGATTCAGTTCTTGCTTCATAAAACTCTTCCACTGAAAGGGTATCAGGACCACGAGGACTGCAACTCATATTTGGGGAGCAATAATGACCTAAGTCCATTGACCGCACTGAAAAATGAAAATGTGGATCAATCACTTGCGAATTAACCTTGAAAGACGACTGATGAATATCCACATATATCGGCTTGTTTCGAAGAGGTTTTAGTTCCGTACTGAAATGAGGGCAATGCATGATCTCATCAAAATTATGTGAAGGATGAATGGTTCCAAGGATCAAAGCAGCATTACCACGTTGAATAGCAATACTATTTTTTTCATCAAAAAAAAGTAGAACGGTGATCTTTCGTCGCTTGGCCTATTCTCCTTCCGAGTTCATGAACGAATAACAGAGACTCCGGGCCATAAACAGCAAAAGTTTCAACGGCTACTGGATGGTACAGATAGTTGTTACCAGGATTTTGGTATTTTTTTCGTTTCAATTTTTCGCCAGACAATGCTGCGGTTCCAGCAGACTTCGAACTTCAGGCTATATGGGAAGCCGCGCCGTGTCAACGCAAGCGAAGTCCCATACCACAGGTTTACCGTATTTCCATGGTATGAAAGACATACCATCTGGTCATTTACCATCATCTCGACTGGTACCTAAGGGTTCCAGAATTGCAGGAACATCCGCTGACACCATAACTCGCTTCAATATGTCGTTCACCTGGTGATGTCGAGATGTACGCCCTGCACTTCTCCTGCAACTCAAACCATGTATACCTTATCAACTATACTACCGCAAACACAAGGATGAGGCACTCAAATAGACAGAACCATCCTAAGTCCTACTGCTATCATGAAAGATTCATCGTCTGATAGTGTTTCAAGAGATGCAACAGGTAAAGTATTCAACTAAGCACCCAATTCCTTGATCATTGCTGTTTTCAGACGAGCCTTATCGTATACACTTGTATACGGTATAATATATATTTTTTTTATGAAGGATTATTTAACCTTCAGAATTAGTAAAAGACAAAGTTATTGATCAGTTTGTATAACAATGACCTGAGATCAGACAAAAATCATTGTTTTCCTTTTGTATTCTACTTATTGGAGTTAATCCAGAATCACGTGGAGATACCAACTTTTCAAATATATAAAATTACATTTATTATGTGCGTGCTCTCTTTCCGTATTGAATTCAAAATTTCAAATTCGATTCGAATAAAGAGAAACAAATAAAATGATCCCCCATTGATCTTCCATCTATATGGCGAGATTTCCTTTGTTATGAGCTATTAAACATAAAGACCAATTTCGTCAGATCGTATAAGATGGGAACTTTATTGTCCGATATTTTTATATAGGAAGACTATTGCCATCCTTCTTTTGCATGAAGATGATCATATTGGATTTTATTATGAGATTCAAGAGGGATTCTGAAAGGGATGAATTCCTTTTGGGTTCGATATTAAAGAAAACACTGAAGAGAATATGATCAAAGATTCTCACTCAAAACTTTTTTAGATTTAACATATTATGTACAATATGAATAGTGCGAGGTGATATAGTATGTTAGGAAACAATGTTTTGTCAATTGAATGCAAACAATAAAACGGCAAGTAAAAAAGTTTTTTCAGAAAAAAATTCAACTGAATGTTCAATTTCTTTCTCAATTTTCCACAAAAACATGCCTATAATATGCAATATACAATAATAAGCAGATCAATCATATGAAAAACTGCCATGTAAACTTTCGAATAATGTCATTTCTGCCAATTTTCGTCATGTATAAGCACTGTACCAAAATCCTTAAGGTACTGTGAGATCGGTGTTTATACAAAACTGCCATTATTCACTTGGAAAATCGGATTTAAAAAGGTTTATTTCCTTAAAATTTTGTTCTTTATAATAATCGAAAATGTATATTGAGTTTTATCTCGATGCGCTGCTATATTTTTCTTGATGAAGCTCTGCGGAAAGTATCTATATTATAGAGATAGGTCCTCAACCTTCTTCTGATGTTCCAGAATATGAAGGTTATTTGTGGTGTTTGAGCCTCCAAATTGCCCTACTCTTTTCTGGATAAAATATAACAATCTCCAGCGCCTGTCCAGCAAGAGTCTATTGGACACAGTTCTTTGGAGTTGATTAACGATTATGAGTCAAGCTTCCACCTGAAGAAATGGAAGAATCAGTCTGATGGAGCATTGTTATTAGGTTGTTTCTAAAGTTTTTTCCGTTTTTATGAGTCATATTCGAGTTGATGGAAAATAAGCGCAATATGAATCGTGCACTTTTGCCAACGTAACCAAGTCGATCAATTTCATCAGCATTGAAATTGTTTGCTCAGGATTCGGTGAAGTCGACTGAGGCCGTTTTTGCCTGATCCTGATTGGCGAAGGTTCTACTGATGAGAATGTTATCGAAGTGCTTGAAAAGATGGTGGTAGGTTAGCAAGAGATCTGTGAAGTATGGTGGATGAGGCAGATTCGACGCTCAATTTGTTCAATTTTCGGACGGTGATTCGTGAAACGTGCGGACGAGCATTGTCGTGGAGCCGAATCGAACCTCCTCTGTTGACCAGTGCTGCCTGCTGATGCAATTTTAGTATATTTTGTCGATTTCCACACAATAGAACTTTGCCGTGATGGTTTGGCCCGGTTGCAGAAAGATACAGTAAATCACACCAGCCGCTGACCATTATACAGTAACTGTCACCTTCTTTTGTGATTTTTTGCCTTCAGGAAATGCTTGGGTGGATTATCGATGTCCAACCACTATCCTGAAAGTCCCCTGTTATTGTAGAGGTTCCATTTTTCATCACACGTGATGATCCGATCCAAAGAAAGATCGTTTTGTTTACGTAAAAGCAAAGAACAAACCTAGAAACGTGACAATTCCTGTCGATCGTTCAAATCGTGCGGCACCCACTTATCGATCTTTATGACCTTTCCAATTCGTGTCAAACCATTAAAAACAACAGTTCTTCTGCCATCTCCACCAGTGTCCTGAATTCCTCGTTTTGGATAACTGTAGTTCGTCCACTGCGAGGCTCATCTTCGAGGATAAAAATCTCCGGAACGAAATTTCACAAAGCAACGTCGAACATTTGTTTGAAAGTGATTGACAATATTTCATGATGAATTTCACTAGTTCGGACTTCCATTGTCTGATATGTAAAATGATTTGGAATCCCTGCAATAAATAAAAAAGATATGTTGACGACATCTTCATAATATGGAACCGTAGAAATACTGAACTAGATGCCTTCCTGAAACACAACAGCGTGAGACCTTCCATCACGTTCACAATGGAGGAGGAAGTCCACAACGAATTGCCATTCTTAGACGTATTGATGAAGAGGACCGACACTTAATGGCAAACATCTGAAAACCCACTCACACGGGACAATATCTGAACCAGGAATCAAACCACCATCAATCGACTGAGAGAGGAATCATCAAGACTCTAGTAGACCGTGCTTTCGGGCTCTGTAATACGAAGGAAGGTCTCGAGAAGGAACTAGACATCATCAAAAATGATGTTCAACGGAATGGCTACTCCAAAGCGATGGTAGAAAAGACTTTGGCTGAAAGACAGCAGGAGTCTCGCAAGGAAGAGAAGCAGTCACAAACAGTGCTTGTACTTCCCTAAATCAGAGGATTGTCGGAGAGGATAAGAAGAATTGGTTCCAAATACAACATCAGAACCTGCTTCAGATCCGGTAACACTATCCGTAGCAGCCTCACGAAAACCAAGCCACCAAACGAGGACTGGGATTCCAAGAATTGCATTTACCGGATACCCTGTGAGTGCGGAAAATACTATATT
>WOGO01001407.1:0-17809 GCA_015342085.1 Leptinotarsa defecta
CAGCTATTCTTTTTTAATTATTCTTTTTACTTGTTTCAGGGATTTCAAATCATTTTATATAGTAGACAATGGAAGTCCGAACTAGTGAAATTCAACATTCAATATAAAATTAACACAACAAAAATCCGAAGGTACAACCTTGATATAAATAAAAGCATTCAAAATTTTTTACTCTTCTATAATTTAACATATATCTCTACTTTCTATTTCTGTTAGAAATGTTTTCAAATGTTTCTTGAATTTTTTGAGAGAGGGTTCCATTTTCAAAGTGTCCGGCAGGTAATTGAACAATTTCGTAACTGAAGCTTTTTTGTTCGACTGTTTTGTTATTTTTCTGCCTCGTTTGTAGAAATGGGAAAGTACTTTCAATTTTTTTGTTCAAATATTATTCAATACATACTTATAGGTATGGTATAGAGTTGTTTTATGTCCGTTACTTGTGATTCAGAGTGAAGGTTATTACAAGAATATCTTAGATGTTTCAGTAGATGCAGTTTGAGGAATAATAAATAAATATCACTTTTTTTTCAATAGACACCCAATTACAGGAAATTTTAAGGAAAGTATGCTGAAAAACTCACATAATTAGATTCAATTGACGTATTATAAATGAATTAATCTTTGAAATATTGATATGAAATAATGGAAAATTATATAAAAAAAACTATAAATGAAGGGTTCTATGAGAGATAAAATCCTTGATAAAGTTGAAAGAGCTTCCATCAATATCACACTTGGTACATACTAAATTGAAATTATAACACATTATATATTTACTGGTGCTCTGAGAAACAGAGCATGAAATTCTATGTACACGCCATCAATTCTAAATGCAAAAAACTAAATGCAGAAAACGATTTTGCACATTTTCCAAGGTTTCCTTAGGTACTTTATAGACAGGATACCAACTCAAGTATGATTGAGAAGGCAATATTGGTGAATGATTTCTAGCCGATGCCGCGACAGTATTGGTGTGGCCAACAAATGTCAAACTGCTGTCAAACGTCACCCCTAGATTTTTGACAGCTTCTTCGCGAAGGAGTATTTCATCCTCGAAAGTATACAAATACTCAGTAATATTGGCATTACTTGTAAAAAAGAAAACTTTGCACTTTTTAACATTCATTGCCAATTTATTGATTTGACACCAGTTATCTATCAGGTCTTATTGAGACTGGAGGTAAGAGCAATTCTCTAAACGTATGATAGATGAAAGTATCTTCAAATCGTCTGCAAGGAGGAAGTTGCCACACGAAAGCTCGAAGGTGAGATCATTTTTGGAAATGAGGAAAAGCAAGGGTTCCAGATTGGAGCCTTGTGGCACACCGGATGGTGATAAGTATGGTGCAGACGCAAATCCATTGTAAAAAAATCTAAATTGATTCGCTGATCCAAATAAGAGCGTAGATGTTGAGTTAGTGAGAGATTTGAACCCATTAGAGATATTTTCTTTAGTAAGATGGAGTGACTATTTCTTTCGAAGGCTTTTGCAAAATCCGTGTATATGACGTCAACTCGCCCTTTTCTGTCCATTACTTCTATCAAAAACTGTTTGATACTGCAGAGATTCGATACAGTGGATTTTTAACTAAAAAGCCATGCTGGTTTGCAGACATCAAGGGTTTGACTTGTGGCATTAGCTGGTCATACACAGATATCCAAAGGCTCTCGCGAAGTTACACAGAATAGATATTGGTCTGTAGTTCTTAATATTCTCTGGGTTTCAAGATTTAATAATTGGTCAGATTTTTTATTGTTTCCATCGTTCAGGAAAATAAGATTTGTTTGATTGTGTTGAATATTTCTGACAATGGGCAAGCAAAAACCTGAGCACAGTCCCTCACTAGGAAGCTGGGAATAAGATCATATCCAGAAGTCATTTTATTGGGTAATTTCCCAAGTGAAAGTATTACTTGTTCCTCTGAGAAAGGTGTACTGAAAATATTTTCTTCTGTCATATTATCGCAGTTGGACTCAAGATTTGTATGGTGGGAGAAAACACTACCAAAGTACGCAGCAAAACCGTTTACTATAACTTGAGGAGCATCTCGGATGGTGTTTTCCATTGATAAATCTACTGGGTATTCTGGAAGATTATTTTTTGCGTTGAACGAAATTCCATAAGCTTTTGAGGTCATTGCGAACGTTCGATTCAACAGAATGTTGGTAGTTATCAAGAGCTACTTTTATTTGGTTTTGATGTAACTTTTAATACAGTTATATTAGTGTAGTGTAGTGTTATATTAGTGTAGGTAATATACCATACTATGAAATAGTTGGGAAATTATCATTGAAGTGACAATATGGCAATGAAAATAAAATAGTATCTGGAAGCATTCCAATAAAATAATTTCATTGAAGCTACAGAAAACAGTTATAAAATCAGCTTGAAATAGTTTTATAACTATCATAAAAATATTGCAGAAATGTGTTATGAAACTGCTACATAACAATTTACTTTTATAGGAAAATAAGTTTTATAAGTTAGTTGCAAAAACGTTTCTGTGACAATTTCCTGACTATTTTATAACAGTTTTTCAATTTTATTTCATAAACGTTTCTATATAAAATTTATAAAACACTTTTATTGTCTACAACTGTATTATGTTCACCGTTCATCTAATATAATCAATTAACATTTCGGAAGTAATTATAAAATACTAATAAAATAAAACTGTTGCAACACAATGGAATTATAAAACAACTTTGCTGGTTGGGCTGAGATATGATAGTTCAAAGTAGACTCATAAACAAGGACCTAACTTTTGAAACAATCTTATTACTCCACAAACTTTTCAATAATATCCCATACTCATACCGTCAATTGTCAAAATCCTGATTAGGAAATGGTTAAATTGATAGGCAGACTTATATAATCTACACGGTACGAATTCTTCAATTTCTTCGTTAATGACTCGATTTAAATGCATTATAGCATCGCGTGTACATTTTGATGGAAGTTGTATCAAATAATTCAATTCTGGAAAGTGAATTTTGATGTAATGCTTCAAGCAAAGCAAGTACCGATCTCAAATTGAACAATTCTACAATGATAGTATTGTAATATTTTTATAATGTGAGAAATCAGAGTTCTACATAACCGTGTTGTTATTATAATGGAACTAGTTTGAACATTTAGCAGCCTGAAGATGAGAAATAGTATATTTACCAAAGATTTGTTTGTTTTGTTCATGTAACCAGAGGAAACCAATATGAAGCATGTGATTATACTGAGCTGAAATCGTATCTCATCTTCCAAACTCTATGATTTCAGAAACATACATTATGCTATTGAAATCAACAATATACAACAAATTTTGCTTCCAATTTCATTCTCGTTCCGTTGATATTTTAGACTCTGAGTGTTCTACAGGGTACAATTTTGCAGCCAGTCGTTTCTGGTTCATATCAACAGCCACAATAAAATTAAACTATGGAAAAAACACTCATTTCTCATCTACTATATTTTTCTCAAGTGGATATATCAAGGAAAATATTTATCCAAAAATATCTTTCCAAATTCTCGAAAAAATAATATGCATTTACCGAGACAATCATGAAGAACCAAGGCACAACAGATTTCCAAATATCCTTCAATGGTTTGGAAATACTTGAAATAATTGTTTGAATTTTTTTTTAATGAAATCAGCTAGTAAATAAATATATATCTATCAATACCTCATGTGGATACAAAACTACACACTCTTTCTACTTAAAGATATATATAAAAAAAAATTGACCTTCTCTACTAAAGTCATGAATATAAATACTTCAGTTTCCATAACGTTATATATTTACAATTGTTACCCTTATCTCTATATTCATCTCCATTTTCACATTTTTTTTTTATTATTTGTGTACACATTTGATTCCAAGACTGCTTGATAGGAATGACCCAAAACACAATATATGTATGTGTACGTGTAGCTTCTTCTTTCTACAAACATATATGTATATATTTAACGTAATGGTGAATATGAACAAATCAAATGACTTGAACTGATATCCACTATCTGAAATGATACAGAACTCGTGAGTAACATGAATCATTCGAAGACATATAAGGTAAGACTGCTTTTCGTTTCCCATGTCTTCAATGAAGATAATACAGGATAATTTGAACCCACCTACTTTGAAAAAATGTTTGATGGAACAGTGTCTTTATAAAAAGATAAAACTGATAGATAGTGGGAGTTTCATTGATATTTAGACGCTCATTTACATTCATTTAATTTAAATGTATAGATATGTCGTATGGAACATGAGCTTGATGAAATCAATAAAAGATGTGGTTATTAACTTCGAAAATAAATGAAAGAAATGCTTTGAGCATGATAATGTTTCGAGAAAGTTGCTTGATGATGGTGAATCTTTTATTGCACTCAGCAGTATATTTTCAAAGAAGAGAAAAGGTTGAACTAAGATAGGGAAAATGGAGAGGAGGGAGACATATTTCACACATTGGTTGTGAAGCGAGTATATAAAAATTAGTGAAAATGTGCGATTATTTTATCGACAATATCAAGTTTCTATACCAACGTACTTGTATTCGAAAGAATGAATTATATAAACAACAATAATGAATCATGGATAACAAATATTAAATAATAACAAAAAAACGTTCACGATTATGACGCATGACATGGAATGCTTGGAATTTAATCAAATCAAGATTTGTGAAAATAACTGAATGAACAAACACAATTGAATTCTTTCTTTGTTGAATCTGTTTGCCAACATGGAAATTGGTAATTAGTTGATGAGTTAGATGTTTAGGAAATTTCGATTAGTTCTTTTTTGAACTCAAGTAAAATTATAAGTCATTCAGTGGGGACATAGGATTTAAATCACTCTGCATTTGAGCTTTTTCATGATCTCTACTCTACATGTGATGTGTGTATATGTATATAGTTGTATGGTGACTGAAAAAAATTGCAGCTTTGTCAGACCTAAGATTCTTTGGACAATATGACATGTTATTATCATTATTATTATTGTTATTTTCTTACTGTAGTATGCGCTAGTCAGACCCTTTCCTTTCGAAGCCCCGATACATTCGGGAGGGCTCGCCAGCATTATCAACCAGCGACCCAATGATCATTGGGTTCGAGAATCATGTGCCCTGAGCAAGCGCAGTGGGCCAAGAATGACAGCCTTCTGCATCTGTCTGGCTGAGATTTCAGCTTTAGTGCGGGAGCCGGTATAAGTTTAAGATTCGACAGTAGATAGGGCATCATTCCACCAAGGACTCCAATTAACAACCACTTCGTCCAACTCGGTGACAGAGTTGTGATCACCTCGTTCAGTGTCGAAAACTAAGCCGAGTTCATCAGCTGCTCGGGCAGCTGCCCTAAAGAGACATGCTCCATTTCCAGCTCTTTCATGGTCGCGGACCATGCAGAGATGGGGATCCGAACTCCTGACGACTTTACAGGCTATATCCAGTACCATTCTGTCATATAGACACTCCAAACTCGAAATTCCACGGTCTCTTTGTTGTCGTGGAAAGTACAACCGTGGACCGGACGATTTGGGATGCAAACTCTTATAGAGATGCATCATTTTTCTGGTCTTTACGTCGAGTTGATACAGCTCCTCTCGAGTCCACTTCACTACTCCAAACGAGTAGAGTAGGATTGGAGCGGCAAGCATATTTGTTGCAGCAACTTTGCTCAGATCTGTCAAAGTTTGTGCTGATACTTGCCGCGGAGAGAGTTCTACACTGCTGTTATCTCTTATGAGTGGCGTAGGATGCTTTCATCTACGAGCTGCACATCCTCTCCACAGTCCCCGCATCGTCCTGTTTTGAGATGAACTATTGCACATTTGTCTATCCCGAATTTCATAACGATAGCATGCGTGTACTCTTCCACCACCCTCAAGGATTGATGGAGATCTTTCTCCCCCGATGCATAAAACTTAAGATCATCCATATAAAACAAATGGGTGTCCTTGTGCCAGTTTCCGAGAGTACCACAGTTATACAGTTATCATTATTATTATTCAAACCAAAGTTTGCCCTATCCCCCAAAGCTTCGATACATCCAGCAGTAACATACCAGCATGGACTCAATGACCAATCCCCACAGTGTGGGACCAATCCCCACAGTGTGGGAATTGGTCATTGAGTCCAAAAATCATGTGCCCATCTGCATTTGTCCGGCTAAGATTTCTGCCTCAGTGCGGCAAGCCGGAATAATGTTGACTTTTGAGAGAGCATCCTTCCACCAAGGACCCCAATAATCAGAACAATCATCTTGACAAAGTGGTCTGGATGGAGTCTGCGGAGTTCGAAAACACCATCCTGAAAGGCCATGATGAACTCTTCAGTGTCAGGCGTTTTGATATGCAAAGGTCTGCAATATTGTTGAAGGAGACCACATGCATTGGCTCATCCTTGTGTTGCCGCAAGGTCAAAGTGATCTCTGCGGCTTTCATATGAACCTTTTGCTGAACGGGTTTCAAATCGGTGACAAAGTTGTGATCAACTCGTTCAGTGTCGAAAACTAAACCGAGTTCACCAGCTGCTCGGGCGGCTGCCCTAAAGAGAAATGCTCTTATTCCTGCCATCTCATGGTCGAGGATCATACAGAGGTGGGTTCTGAACTTCTGGCAACTTTACAGGCTCCATCCAGTACAATTCTGTCATGTAGATGATCCAAACTCAAAAGTGTACGGCTTCCTTATTGTTGGGGGAAGTACAACCGTGGAAAGGATGATTTGGGATGCAAAGTCCTCTAGAGGTGTATAATTGAGTTGATACAAGCTCCTACTGAGTCCACTTTAACACTCTAAACGAGTAGAGTGTGATTGGAACTGCAAGCATTTTCGTTTCAGAAACTTTGTTCTTCATCGACAATTCCGATGACCAGATGTGTCAGAGTTCATGATGATACTTTCTGCGGAGAGTTCTTTACCACTGTTTCCTCTTGTGAGGAAACAGTATGCATTATTATTATTATCATCATTATTATACCCTGTGCTGTTGCTTTCTATTCATTTTGTCCACTTAGTATGTTAAAATAATTGATCATGGTTTTTTTATGAAAAAATACGATTTTGACATCGACAATAATTTTAAAAGTTATAAAATAAAGATATGGACTTGAAACGTTTTGATTTCTGGTTGGTTTCGACTTTAAATCAAAGGATTTCACAGTAGGTCTGACTAGTCCGAACACTGGTTCTTCGAACAAAAGAAAAATAATCAAAAGTAATCAATTACAATATGACCATGCCTAACCTGAGGAGTGAGTGAAAAACTGAAGGAGTTCCTCCTGAAAAATATAGCGACGTATGTTATGACCCACGACAAGTTTTGGAATTGCAGAAACTGTCTTCATTAGAAGACCTACGTAATGCCGAAGACAAATAAAAAATTACGAAATCTTCAAGCTTTAGACGACGAATGTTGGAAATAGGATTGGAAGAAACGAGAAAATTGGCCGAAGTAGAGAGAAGGAGAGCCGAAATTGATGCTGAACTGATAAGGAAAGAAGGAGACTTCCTGACTATACTTAATCAGCTTCCTCAGCAACATCTAACTCTTCCGCATCTAAATTCATTGTATTTCTCGTGCCCTTTCTACAATTTCTTATGAAGCGAAATATCCAGGCAGTTGTTCTCACTAACCTTCCATATTTGTAGGATCTTTCAATATTTGGCAGATATATGTCTTTTAATGTAACTGTCATTATTTTCTCTTTCTTCATTTCCATTTCAATTTTTTTTATTTCTTCTTGTGTCTCTTTTGGCCAGTAATATTCAGGAAGTTTTAGAAAGTTCGGTTCTGTCAGCCATTCGTTTTCGTTCGCTGTATTATCTTCTCTGGTACTTTCTTCTGCTTCATTCTCATCTCCAGGGACCCAGTGCCAGTCAGATATGTTAGTGATGTTTTTTAATTTCCGAAATCCTCACCGATACAAAAACTTTGTATCTCTTAGATTTGGAACGAATCCAGTGCAAGACAATTCTTGAGTCTGTCCATAAATGAGTTGAAGTGATATGTATTTTAATGTTGTTTTTGCTCGTGTTCATGAGTCTGCTCAACACAACCGCGGCTTCTACCTCCAGTCTGAGTATGGTCATCGGTTTCATAGGTGCGACTCTTAATTTGGCACTTACGAAAGACAATTTGAATTTTTTATCGTATTCAAATCTCAGATAAACGATAGCTGAAAACACTTTTTCACGTCTGTCACAAAAACCATGTAGTTCAACTTGTTTGCTTTCATACAATCCGATTTCATAGCATCTAGGTGAACTCGTTTCAATAATTTTTGTGAATTCGCCTAGGAGTTGTTTGCATCTTGTGTTCATTTCCGTAGACAATTCATCGTTCCAGCCTGTTCTAATCCTCCTTAAGTTCTGCATGAAAATTTTGAATTTCACGACCAGTGGGGACAGAAAACCTAACGGGTCAAATGCAGACATGACCACCTTCAAAACACCTCGTTTCGCGGGAATCTTGGTTCTGTTCGAGATTTTTGAGACCAATTTCTGATGGTTCAGCGAAAAGTGAAACTGTCTCCTTCAGAATTCCACCAGAGTCCTAATACTCTCCCAGGTTTTTCAGTAAAAGTGCTAAAATTTTTCTGATTTGGTGATCGAAGATTCACAGGAATTTTGTCAATCACTCCTTGAGAATTACTTATCCAATTATGTATTTCAAATCCGGCTTTTCCATGGAATCAGTTGAATTGCTTCTTCTTCTGTTTCTACACTATCCAGATAGTAATCTACATAATGTTTGTCGATTATTGCCCTGGCTGCTTCTGAAAATTTTAAAGAGAATTCTTCAGCGTTCCTATTTTTTACGAATTTGCCATTTCTAGATGAATCACTCATACAGGTAAATAGTATTACACAGCGTTTTTCATGTTTTCTGCCAAGTGTTAAGGAAACTGACCCAACGTAGAAAAGCACTTCTCATTCTTAAAATCCAAAATTTCTGACGCAGCTCATTCATAACAATTTTCTGTCCCTGATCTCCAAAGTTTATGTGATAGCTCTCAATTAGAAGTTTCGTATAAATATATTGACTTGAAACGTTTTGATTCCTGGTTTATTTCGACTTCGAAGTAATTCACATTAAGACTGACTAGTCTGAACACCCTGCGGTAGGGCTTCGGTGACCCCCTCTGCATTAGTGCCCCCACACTTGTACTTATCTCCACTCACCCCCTAAGCTCGTAATATTCCATATTCAGCCACGGTTAAGACATGAAAACAAAACAAAACCGCGGAACGTTCGAGACATGTTAAATATGCGGCGAGGAAAAAACAGTAGGTTCGTGCAGAGGTAGCTTCAATAAATTCTGTTCGTTTTCAGCGTTTGATGTTGTGACATAGTTTGTTGTTCGCGGCCCTTGGCGTGCGCCTCGCTTTGAGCCAGACTTGCTCCTTGTCGCGAAATATGTGCTTAATTAAAACATAGCATGACAAATACTTAACCGAGCGTGCCTCGTACCTCAAACGGCCGAGGAGCTAGGCTCAAAGAAGTAGGATTGGAGGGAATGCCATGACGCGAGGAAAATATTCAGAGTCAGCATTGGTGACGAAATATTTTAACTCGCCAGAGTGAAAGAGATATTATATTTCAATTGGTGTCAGAGGTGGGTGAGTGAGTCTCTGAAAATATAGACTGGAGCGATAATTTTGCTTCGTAGGCCAAAGTGCCAAGTGAATCTGTTGCCTAAATAAGTATCACCAGATTTCAAAATTAGGAACGGAAAATACCAATGAACATTAAACTCGGGAAAATATGAAATTTGTAAATAAAACTATGAGCATTTCACTCTATTATTTCAAAATAGAAAGTCTGCTCTGGAAGAAGTAAAAAAATATTCTTGGGCACCATTCACTTGAAATGTTCACTGCTTTTTTGTTTTGTGAAACTGCCAAAAGACAAACCTAAAGCGTCTTTTCAGTTTCAATATCGATTTTCCAGTCTGTAGCTAGCCCTGTTGCAAATGAAAAATTATCCTACTGACTTTTTCACAATTCAGCATCAGCAAAATGCTCATAATGAAAAACTGAACGTAGTTTTGTCGATATTTTTTTATATTATTTGGAATTCCATCTATCTGTATCTCATAGATTTCTATCGTGATTATTTCGGGTTTTCACTCTCCGAAAGGGTTCATCATTCTGTAGAAAAACTGTCGATAATTGAACTGCATTATAAAAATTCTAGGTGCACTAATACTACAGCACAGTTATTCAATACCCAAAATCCAGGTAGAATCTTAACCAAAGGTACGAGGTCCAGCTATTGAATAACGAGACTGCGCCTAGAGGGTGCCCTAGAGGGGTGGGGGAAAAAGAGTAGTGCATTGGGTATCTGGAAATCTTCTCTATTCACATACCAAAACACGTTTTCGTCACTATTATAGTATTTGTGCAGATGCGGATTGGAAAGAACGTGTTTTTTTCTCGTGCCAAAAGCCTTGTGTGACGAAAAGCGGGAGCAACGTATCAATATGGAATTTCTCGTTGAATTGAAAAAAACTCCGACTGAGTGCTATACATTATTGCAAGGAGCCTATGGGGACAATTCTCTATCTCGTGCGAGTGTTTTTGAGTGGTGTAAGCGCTCCAGTTAGGGCCAAGAGAGCACTGTGGATGGCCACCGCCCAGGTTGCCCTGTCACTGTTTCAACTCCGGAAACAGTGACCAAAATCAACCAAATTCTGCGTGCAGATCTTCGAATGAGCATCTAGATGATTGTGGAGGCTGTAAACACGGATAAAGAAATGGTTAGAAAAATTTTACACGAGGAACAACTAGTGGATTTCACATCAGAACAACGCACCTACCCATAACGCGCTATCTGCGAAGCGGTATTTGGCCGATAAACGCGCCGTACTCACCAGATTTGGCAACGTAGGACTTTTTTTGTTTCCGAGGATAAAATCTGCTTTGGAAGGGACCCAATTTGAGTCGATGGAAGCGGTAAAGCAAAAAATGGCAAGCCTCTCACCAAAGAAGACTTTTGGCACTGCTTCGATCAATGGAAAAAACGTATGGAAAGGTATGTGGCGAGGGAAGGGAGTATATGGAAAGGAATCATTCGAATGTAGAATAATTTTCATAATAAAACCCTTTTTCGTAACCAGTCTTGTTATTTAATAGCTGGACCTCGTAGCTAAATTCAGAGAGACAGGGACGGTGGCAAATCGGTGAAAACCCTCCCAAACGAAGTCATGGAAGTTGTTGTATTGGGCCACGTCAGTATCGGAACCATGTTGAGTACCAGGTAAATAGGTACAGATTCTGGAATGAGTTGAACAAGTATTCAAAAATTCATAAATTCCAGCCTTATAAAATCGTGCAAGAATCAAAAGAATACACAAATTCCACCCCTATAAAATCGTGCAAAAATCGAGAGAAGATAACTTTCATAGACGTTGAGAATTTTTCAAGTTATTGAATGACCGAATTGGTTATTCGGCATTCGTGTTTCAGGAAGTTTTCACTTTTTGTGAACGGGACTGTTAATCGGTATTGGTCTGATGAAAACCCACACATATTTCGTGAAGGTCACAATCAACAACCTGAGATTTTACCATTCATATGCATTGTTTTATTCTCACTGGCTCACTTTGTATAAAAATTTGACTTATTTCGTGATGGGACTAAGAAAGTTGCGTAGATAGAGTTCCAGGGATAGCGACTGACTTGGCCGGCATAAAAAAATGTGTTATTATCTACCCTGCCTTCAACTGCTAGCCTAAGCTTGGAAACTTATAATATCAAAATAGGTGATAAAACTATGGAGGTCGTATAAGGATAGATAACAATAGTGTAGTTCGTGGCAAGACAAAGAATAACGGAAGAATAAATTTGGTAGGTGAAAATGATAATTTCAAGTCACTGAAAAGTGAAACACAACTTTACCTTTGCCATTTACTTCCGTTAAGAATTGGGAAATCACATGAATTTCCCTAGTGTTTTAGAAAACAGTTTACAGTTCCTCAGAACAAATTATTGTGACTGAAGTAAACAAAGTAAGTGGTCGGATGGAGACCGGAGTATACAACATTTCGTTTGTTTCTGCGGCAGACATCATCAACCTACCACCCCGGATTTGTCTTCAATCATGACTCCGGCCGCGATAGCTGATGTTTTTGAAAGTTATTGTGACTTGAAATGGGGATGAGTTGAATGGTTTATACAATGAGTGAAATATCAATATACAAGCAAAAAAATAAATGATGCAAATGGAAATTGAGAAGAACTGAGTATTGAAAAATTTAAAAAAAAAGGCTTGTTATTTACTATCATCTACAGACTATTCATAGATCACTTAGAAGGTTTCTCGTCTCCCTCCTTCCTCTAGGTTTTTTCATCTGATGCTCCACATTTTCCTAGTCAATTGGAGATTTTCACAAGTTGCGGATTTCCACAACTTGTTCAAACTCCTGAATTTTTTCAACTACTACAAGTAGGTTTTTGGGGATCAATAGTTGGTGATCTTGATATGTTATAGAAGGTAAATATTTATTGTTTTAGTATTGGTATTGATAATTCAGGTAACATTTGTTATTTCAGGTAAAGACTTGTTGTGACAAAATGTATCAGTTCACTTGAGAATGTTTTAACAAACCAAAACCGTTCGTAACAAATAAAAAACTCAGTAGAAATCAGACAAAAGTTATTCCATTCATCCTATATTGGAAATGAATATATCATATCAATCTAACAAGACACAATATGGTACTAACCTATATGTCCCTCTTTCAAAATAGAAGATTCGGGCTAATTCGCCTAGAATTATTGGCCAGAGAATTTTTAATGAACTGTATCAATCGCTGAAGTTGTATCAAAAAACAACCATTTCCGAAGCTCGTCTAAAATAAAATATCCTAGTGCTACTCATTCTCATTCATATGTATTTTTCTTACGTTTTTAGATTCAAGCTACTCAACTGACAAATTGTATTTATCAAAAAATTAATGGAGAATTATTATTATTAATTATTATTAATAATAATAATTCGTAAGTCGTTGTTGATATTAACTTGAAAATCCTTTGTCAATGCATTTGTTCGCCACTCTCATTATTTTTATGTGAGAGTGAAGATAATTGGAAGTCCCGGCAAATCATTGACATCATTTTGAATTCAAAATCCTCCAATTCCTATTTCTTTGGTATCTTTCTTGTAGTCGACTATGTCACCTGACATCCAAACTCCACTCCAACCGTCAACTGATACTTTTACGTTTTATTTCTGTAGCGATTTTGATTCGCTACTTGAATTTCTGAGCCGAACTCTTCTTTAGGTAATTAAATACTGTCATTCCCTTTTTTGCTCTGAGCATGGAGTTAATTATTCGAGAAGATATTGAGCGTATCAAGGCTTAGGATAAACTTCGGATTTAAACTTCGTATAGAATTTTACTCGAGACAGAATATGGTGTCATTGTAATGGGGAGGATTAATCACTTACATTAATGTTTTCAATATATAGAAGTCAATTGAGGAGCTTTGATTATACTATGGCGAAAGATTTCTCAGAATGAAGTGAGAGCTACAGTACGATTTCAACTTGATGAAGTTTTTTCTTCACGTTGTATATGAGTGATACTTTCAATTGATGATCGCAAATATATATTTATGCTTTTTACGAAAACTAAACAACCATACATATAATTTGTTGTTTAAAAGTTTTGTCCGTTTTATGCAATTTTGCCACTGTAACACAAGTTGACCAATTCCGCCAGCATAAAAATTGTGTCTCGAGTCAACGTGGAAATTTTTATGCTGGCCTCTACACCAACGTCCCTATGGAAGAAGCACAAATCATACAGAGTAAGCTATCCGAAGATGGGGACAAGAAAGATATAACAATCTTACCGATACAAGTTATCATGGAATTACTAGGATGCTGTGTACGAAACTGCTACTTCCAACTGAAGGACGAATTCTTTACGCATGATGAGGGACTGCCAATGGGATCGCCACTTTCACCGGTTATAGTCCATATATATATATATGGAGTGGATTGATACTCTGACAGAACTAGATACCTTCCTGAAGCACATAAGTCCATCGATCAATTTCACAATGGAGAGGGAAGTCCACAACGAATTGCCATTTTAGACGTATTGGTGAAGAGAAACAACACTAAATGGGAAGCATCTGTATATCGAAAACCCACTCACACAGGACAGTATCTGAACCATGAATCCAACCACCATCAATCATCAAGACTCTACTAGACCGTGCTTTCGGGCTCTGTAATACAAAGAAAGGCCTCCAAAAGGAACTAGGCATCATCAAAAATGACCTCCAGTAGAACGGTTACTTCAAAGTGATGGTAGAACAGGCTTTAGCTAGAACACAGCAAGAACATTACAAGGAAGAGAAGCCGCCACAACCAATATTTGTACTTCCCTACATCAGAGGATTGTCGCAAAGGATGAGAAACATTGGATCCAAGTATAAAATCAGAACCTGTTTCAGATCTGGGAATACTATCCGTAGTAGCCGCATGAAAACCAGGCCACCAAACGCGGACTGCGATTCCAAAAGTTGCATTTACCGGATATCTTGCGAGTGCAAAGAATCATATATCGGTGAAACTAAGAGTCCATTGAAAATTCGCATTGCTGAGCACAAGAAACACACACAGCGAGGAGTAACCAGCAAATCAGGAATAGCAGAGCATGTTTGGACCCATCCACATAACATGAGGTGGGCTCAAGCTGAAATCATCCACAAGGAGGAACACTGGTTCAAGAGAAAATTCAAACAAGCCACATATATGTTGTCCAACAATGCTTTTAGCTGAGCTAGCGTAGAGACACGCAACATTTGGAGACCTCTAATCAAGCGGAACACGACCAACTCCCGCCAAATGATCAGCTTCCTCAAATCCTAGTCCTGAATTACTGTAGATCGACCAATTCGGTGCTCATCTACTAGGGATGAAAATTCGCAAATCAACGTCGAATAGTGCGTTTATTAACACGATCATTGCCAAATGTCCGGTTGATTTTTCGAGCTGTTTCGGCAGCGCTCTGATTCGTATTGAAAAATTAACCAAAATGCATGAATGAATCGAAGAGTTTTGTATTAAAGTGCAAAGCGCTTTTGGCTATCGTCATCAGCAGTGCTCACCTGGAAGTAAGTAATCTAATTGAAAACAGGTTTTTGTGAAAATTATTTTTTAAATTTTAAGGTTATGAATTTAGAAAATTGTTGGTGATTACCTACTCGTTAGGCAGCAGGAAGTATCGAAAAACGAGAACAGAGTGTATCTGTAAGATTTGATATGTATAAAACTAATTAGCCTAATAACTAACGAAATTCATGTTAGATATTGAGATGTGGTTCGGTCAAAATGTGATATGAATGAGGGACAACTTGAGACAGAATGTGTCAAGTGTCATGTCGAAAATAATGGTACCAACTTAAGATTTTGAAAATGTTTGTTGTAGGCGAGCCAATATAAAAATATACATATATTTTGAAATTTTAATTACAATTCATAATCATGTGATGAAGGGAAAGGAAATCTCTGTATGAATTTACTTGAGTATTCAAGCAGTGATCATTGTCAGAAAGTTCTTTGGATATCTCCAGCTCTTCAAACAAGTCGGGTCTGAGGGAATTTTCATTGTCAATTTTATGTAAATTTCTGAAACTTCTATTGAAGCTAAAGTTGTGTTTGTGAAATTTGATACGGTTGCCAAATGCAGATTTTTCAGGTTTTTGTGAATGTTCATTAATGCGAGTAATGAGAGCTCTACAGGTTTTACCAATGTAAGATGCAGAACAATCAGATCAGTCAAGCTTATAGACTCCACTTCTGTGTAATTTGCTGATTTTATCTTTGGAATCTACTGAAAAGTTGCTTAAATTATTGTGGGATTTTTTTACCAGGTATGGTACTGATACCACTTTTGAATATTTCCTTTTTGGGTTACCAAGAGAAAGGACAGAAAAGTAAGGTATCACATACTATGAACTGTTTCTTTAGATGTTGTGATGACGGCAATATTTGCTCCTACCGTTTTTATCACTACTTGAATTATATTTTTCTCAAGATGCGCAGGTTTAGTATAATCTTCTATTCACATTCTTCAAAAACATTATTTCATTTTCAATATTCAATATTTTCTAATAACTGTCAGTATGTACCTTCTATAAACATTTCGTTTTCAAAATTTCAATAACTGGAGAGTTCGTTTTTTTTTCTTCCGTTTCTTCACTGAATTTTTTTGTGTTCCCTGTTAATCAAAACGAATCTTTCATAACTCAAGCAACCTCTTATCTAATGAAGATAAAAGATTCATTCTTTTTTTTAACCACACAACCAGTTTGATGAATTCTTCCATCAATAGAAACCACATCATCATTGAGCAACATAAACAGTAATTCATTTGCAAAATGATTAGAATACCCTACAGAAGTTGCAATAATGTATACCAAATATTAACAATCTGCATTAAATGTAATGGCGATAATGTATTGTTTCCTCAAGGACATTAACATGTCCTTGAGGAAAAATGAAATTAATAATGAAATTCTCTAGTTAACCAGTAGTTTAATAAACTACTGGTTAACTAGACTGGTTCACCAAAAATATTGCCCCAACTAACAACCCTTCCATTAATCATTCTTGAACGTCCACCATTCATCATGAGACTACACGCTCCCTGTGAATAGCCCTCCGAGCAAGAAAAATCTCACCTCGGAAAGATTACCATAAATCTCCCCATGTACCCAACTCCATGCCCTTCCCATATCTCAAACCCCATCGAATCTACCTTCGAAGAACTCTACCAAACTTTCCTCGGCACGACGCACATTATCAACTCTTATCAAAAATTCCTTCTGGACCGTTTCCAAGGTGTCCGCCTCTGGACCGCCTAGCAGCCCGCCCCCTCCAATCGTCGAAGGAGGCGTCGCGGCGCCACCAGGACACGTGACGCACCACGTGGCGTCGCCGTCGGCCGGCGCCGCTTCCTAGGGCCGGACGGAGACGCGGACTTATTCTTTTTGGTAGTCGGAGAGAGGCTGCGACCCGGAGAGGATGCGTGGGATCGGATGGGATTGAGAGGAGTTCGAAGACGCGTGGGATGGGGAGTTTTTGTTGGGAAGCTCAGATACGAGCAGAAGGGTGTGGTTACAATGTGGAGAAGCTTTCGTTAACTCTTTTACTTGATAACTCTATGCTACATTCAAAGCACTGAATTTGTCGGTGAAGATGACAGTTGGAGCCGTTTCTCAATTAACTTCAGTACATCCAATTCTCCTTCTCATCAAATAACTTCTTCAAATCATCCTTAAGGCATCAATCATTCATTCAATTCATATGGACACTATCCCACATGGGTATAACTGGCAGTGAAACAGCAGTTCCATTGGCAAAAGATCATACAACCAATAATATACTCGATGAAATCGAACTCAGAATAGAAATCATTTATAAACACATTGTGATCATAAATAATGATAATATTTATTTGCATTTCAATTTCAACACAATAATCTTAGTTAACGACAAATAAATATGTCATGTCATATGTATGTATATGGGCTATGTCATTTTAATATACAACAGATTATAATCCATGAAATGTAAAAAATAAAGTTTCTTTCGGTATGAACAAAAAAAGTACTAGAAAAATTGTATACAGATATCACATTAAAATCATATATAATCAATATAAATAGAAACATTCAGCATGAACAAAAAAAGCGTTTGAAAAATTATATACAGATTTCAAAATTACATATAGTTTTTTATCAACTTTTTTGGGTAATTGTTACCTTCCACAATCTGAAAAATATAAAAATT
>WOGO01001408.1:0-18291 GCA_015342085.1 Leptinotarsa defecta
AAATTGAAAATCTTATTTCAGTCACTATAGAAATGCTTTTAAGACGGACCTGTATATGAATCCCGTTTACGCTAGGGTTATAAATGAATGTTAATAAGTGTTTACTAAGGTGAAAATATTTTACAAGAATTTAGGCACATATTTATTTATATTTATATTTAGAATTAAATTATTACTTTTTTTTTAATTTGAATTATTATTTAAAAATTTAATTTTTATTTGAGTTGTACTTTTATATTTTATACTCACACGAGTATAAATTGTTCTGGAAATAAGTATTTTTGATTTTATATAAGCTAATACTCAAATTTTACTCTTATATTTTTCTATGATTCACTTATATTTTTATAGTCTTCTATGATTCACCTATATTTTTCTTTTTTTCTTTCGCTAGGTTAAGTTGAAAAGCAGCCTAGGCTGATACTCCACCTTTTCATTGACCCTTAATTATTGTTTTAAATTTTTGTATTTCATTTTTTATATTATGTCGATGAATAAAGACGATTATTATTATTATCATTATTATTATTACTATTATTATTATTATTCCTGCAGCTGAAAAAGCAAATGCACCACTGGAATCAATGGAGTCGCCCTGGAGCGCCAATTTTTTTTGTTGTTTTATAATTTCATGATTTGTATCAGTTTCTTTGAATAATTAGTTAGATAGATGTCACACTGCATATATAATACTGATTCAATGTCTTAGTGAAATTTTTTCCTCTAATATCACAAATGAGGGATAGACGACATGAAAAAAAATATTATCAATACCCTAAACATTCTGTTGGTTCGGATAGGATTCTTCTTCTCAGTATGCGATCGTTATGCTCGAGGTCACTGTCGCCTTCATCACCGTTACCGTCACTTTCACCTATACTATCATTACGATCAATATTTCAGAATATACAAGTATGTCTGACCGAGAAATGATATCGACATATCACGTCACTGCTGTATTTTTAGGCGTATGTTCTCTTTTGACTTGATTCAAACGTTTCTATATCATTCTTTGGGATGTTCAAACTCTGAAACGTTCGTTTTTCAAGAACGTCCATTATGATACTTTGACATCACTTATCTAAATTTTGTCTGAAATCATTCATATTTCTTTGCAGGTTCTGTTTCCTGCGGATAGTATTTGGAACAGAAAATAAGTTTAATCTACATGGCAATTTAGGTCCTTGCAACAATTTTGCAGGTGTTTCCCTGTTGTTGTTTGTTTAATGAATCAAGAATCGATTTATCATCAGATTGAAAATGTTATTATTTTAACCCTCATGTGTCGCTTCCAAATTTGCTTTTTTCGTGATTTTGATAGCACTCTCCGCTTGTCCTTCAGTAGCAGGATAATAAGGAGTGCCGGTGATGTGTTCTACGTCACTGGTTTCGAGAAAACTTTCTGACTAAAATGTTGTGGCATTGTCCGTACACAGTTGAAGGGGTAAATCAAATCTTGCGAACAATTCCCTAAAATTTTTCGTTGTAATGGTAGCCGTGATACATCTAATTTTTTTATTTTTTCTCTAGAACAAAACACAAGCACTACAGGAAAATATTTGAGGCAGTCTAAGAGCGATGCCTGTGCTAAAGTCGCGATTCACATTGGAAGGAAGTTTATTCCACACGAACGCAATTCTTCAAATGAAAAAGTCCTTTAATACTGAAGTTCAAGGTGTACTGAGTTGAACCTCAAAACGGTGAGCATCCGTATTTTCGTTATGTACGGCAAATGTGCCAAGTCACTTAAACACTTTAAAGTATCTATAGAAGGGAGACAAATCCCCAACCTTCCTTTTATGTTCCAGACTATCAAGGTTGTAAATGATGTTCGCGTCTCCAATCAGGCGGTTGGCTCTTTTCTGGATGCAATGTAGAACGTGCTAAACCCTTCAATTCGACGATTCCCACGTGTGAACTATGGATTTTTTTCAAAATACTTTTCCTGTGTTTATTTGGCACAATCAAATGATATCCCCACATTAAACAGTTTGGCTCGATGGAAATTTCATTTTTACTAATAAAATACATAAATGCGATCGACTTTTGTGCTCTGTCCGATACTCTTTGGATTCATTTTATAATCTGATTCTTCCAAATAACTCGAATAGACACTTTATAGAGAGCCTGGACAAAAAATCTGCTGTATTATCTATAGATTTCACATATCTTATCTCATATTCAAAACGGGATGAAATATGTCCCTATCTTTCCATGCGTTTTGCTGCAAATATTGGAACTCCCTTCTTATCACCAAATATTGTCAAAAGTGATTTGTGATCCTTGAAAATAAAGATTTTTTTTTTCTGTAAGTATTGAAAAATCCGAAAATTATTGCTGCCGCTTCCTTCTCTATCTGTGAATATTTCAAATCAGTAGAATCGAGCAAACGTGGGACAAATGATATAGGTCTCTCCTCTTCATTACTATAAGTGTGACTAGTTGCTTGCACCGAGTGGAAATTGGGACATATCAACTGTCAGTTTAACAGTCCCATCAGGGTCAAAATGAGCCAAAACCGGAGCGGACAAAACACATTTTTTGCTTCGAATGCAATATCGCATTCTAATCTAAAGAAATGAACTGTAAACGTTCAAGCCAGTCCCGAATATACCTACACAGTAGGTTGAATGGACTGACGCCTATCAGAAAACTACTTCCCTGGCTAATATCACGAAGGGCGTTGGATTATATCTGGCAGGCGTCAGTGCAGGAATCTTGACAGAAAATTTCCCGAATATGCAATAGGCAATGGAACTGAAGGAGTCGACCTTCACTTTTGGAACGGGCGCACTTGCAGACCGGTTTCAGGCTCATAAGGCACTCATCAATGCAAGATAGTGGCCATCATCGACCTTAAGTCAATGATATTCCATAATTGAAAATCGGAATTCTTTCAGAGTATTTCATTCCTCTTCCTAAGTTTTAGCGAACAACAAAATGTCACTTCATATAGTGGACGAGGTACTAACCAACTGCATATCCGAATTGTGCCCGATTCCTCTGAATAAGGAAGAAAAACTTTCTCATTAGTTAGTGGGCTATGCTTGGAGACTGGCAGTAAGCAAATCTAAAGAAATGAACTTTAAACGGATATAATCCAACGCCCTTTGTGGTATTAGCCAAGGAAGTAGTTGTTTTCTGATAGACGTTAGTCCATTCAATCTACTGTGTAGGTATATTCCCGACAGGCCTGAAAGTTTAAGGTTCATTTATTTAGATTTGTTTACTGCCAATCTTCAAGCATAGCCCACTGACTAATAAGAAAAATATCGCATTTTTCTGACCCCCTTGGTTTCTCATTTTGATGAACTGTACAATGGCCTAAGCGTATCTGAAATATTGGGTAGAAATTTGCAATAAAAGTTTAATTTTCCCGAAAAAGATTCGAGTTTAGTTGTTTTTTAGAATCGAAGTGAATTTTATTGTTAAAATTTGCTCTTCAGAGGTATGGAGCCCCTCCTAAACAATCACATGGCCCAAGTAGGTAACAGAATTTTTGAATATAAAACACATTTCTTTCTTCACTTTCAATCTACATTCTCGTCACCGATATAAAACTTTATCAAAACGTCCAAAATGTTCTTGAACATTTTTCCAGTTACAAGAATATCGTCCAAAAAGCTAACGACTCCAGACATGTTCTGGAACGTTTGATCCATTATTTTCTGGAAAATAGCAGACTCATTGACAATGTCATACGGAAGACGGGTATATGAAATAAAAAACCCTTATGTCTAACTATGGTGACCAATTTGTGAGAATTTTAAGACAAAACTACTTGCTGTAAAATCTAAAGAAATGAAGAAATGAAACGTTCAAGCTAGTCTCGATATACCTACACAGTAGGTTGAATGGACTAACGCCTATCAGAAAACAACTACTCCCCTGGCTACCTTCAATTTTGTAACGGACACACTTGTAGACCGGTTTCGGGCTCATTAGCCACTCGTCAGTGCAAGATAGTGGCCATCATCGACCTAAAGTCAATGATATTCCGAAACTGGTCTGCAGTGCACTGACGCCTTTCGGATATAATTCAACGCTCATCGTGGTATTAGCCAGGGTTTAAAGTTGATTTCTTCAGATTTGGTGAGTGCCAGTCAAGCATAGCCCCCTGACTAATAAGAAATCTTGCTGATAAGCCTCACTCGAATATATTTTCGAAAACTTCCAACTACCCTCCAATTGTGAATAAAGGAATGTGGTAAACAATCAGATGAGTGTTTAAAGTTGTTTTGAAGTCGCCACATAATGTTAATTCCCCTTTAGATTTGAGAATCAGTACCATAGGTGTTGTTCATTCCAAAACTTTGTTTTCGATTGATCTATCAATTTCCTTTTCAATTTTCAACTTCAATGTGAATGGTCGGGATTCACAAAATTCTGAAATGACTTCCTCTTTCAAGCTAAATGAACTACAAATTCATTGAGAGTCCCTAGTTTATTTTTAAATATCTCATAATACTTTTTCAAAAGGTTATTAATTTTGTTAGGAATTTCTTCAGTTTTTTGTCCTTTGGATTACATTCAACAAATTGAAGTTTACATGAACGAAAATTCAATATATTCAATGTTTATTGAACAATGAGTGGAGGTCCACTTCGAAGTTAATAGGATTTTTTTATACTTAATTTGACATAAATTGGTTTTGCATCAACCTGGCTAACAACAACTTCATTCTGAGAACTGAAATTGAAAATTGATTCAGTTTATGATCTTTAATCTGTTAATTCATTTGTATGTTCATTTTCAGTTATAAAATTCAGCGAATATTTCTTGCATCGGGGTGCCAAATGCCATATTTGTGACAATGGTTATTATTATAAACACAAGCACATGCCAAATGATTTGTTCTGCCCGATAAAAAACACTTACTTAACCGTGGTCGAGGAGAAGTGTTTCGCTATACAATAGCTTCCTCAGACATGTTCATGGAAATATGAATACGCCTGAGGAAACTATTGTTCAGCGAAACACGTGTTGTGGTTTTATGAATTGTTTAGAGAAAATCCCACAATGAAACATATGATCTGCATCAACCATGGGATCGACCGATGCCCGTGCGATTTTGAAGTGTTAATCGATGATACGCGAACATATGAATGATATAGAGGCTGCCTAAGACGTTGGCGGTGTGGGCCACCACCCATTGCCTCGCGCTGCAAAGGGCCTCGCGCCTCAATGCCTATAAAAGCATACGAATGAAAAATTCATAAATATATTTCTCTTTCTGATGAACTATATTATATTATGAAATGAATCCTTATTAACGCTTGCCAATACCATAAACAAATTATGGCAATCTGTACAAATACTTTTAAGCATTACTCTTTAATATTTGCATCATTTTGTGAAGGCATCGAAGAATATCGACAAACTGGATTCGAAGAATGCTTGTCTGAAGCTAGTTAATTCATTAATTATTTATTATTATTGAGATTTGCATAATCAAATGATAGCCAAAAAAAAAGGATGTTCGATTGTGAATTCAGCGATCATCCTATACAGTCTTCCAAAAGCCAGTATGAAGCCAGATTTTTCAATCCTATGATTGATTCTGGGATAAGCAACATGGATTCGAGATTTATCTTCAAATCAACACTCTAAATATTTTGGTTTTCTTCATAACTAAACAAGTGAAAAAAAACAGAAGAGCAAATAGTGAAAAACTGTCAAGATCAACACACAGTTCTGCAAGTAGGCGAGAGCAGTGACTTTCAACCTTATGAGTTATATGAAAAACTACAAAATATCATCCCAAATTCACCATACTCCGTTGAAGACGTGGAATATCTGCTCCAGTAAAATATAAAGAACGATTTGAAAGAATTTTATCATTTTATCAACAATACCTGTATAACTGCTTCCGCTGAAAGGAGATTTTCAAAATTGAAACAAAAAAAATGATTTAACGAATTCATTGGGTCAAGAAAGACTTACAGCTTTGACAGTTTCATCCACTGAAGCAGTTATAGCATTACGAACCAATAATCAGGAACTTCCAAAAAACCAGAAGTAGAAAATTTCGTTTATTAATTAATTTTTTCCATTTTCAATCCCCGACGCAAAAAAAGGTGTTATGAGTTTGACTTGTGTATCTGTATGTCTGTCTGTATCACTGAAGCTTCTATAATAGTAGACCAATTTTGATGCTTTTTTTTATTTGATAGCTAATTTTGTGTGGATGGTTCTTAGATAAGTTTCATGAAAATCGCTCCAGTATTTTGAAAGTTGCCAGCTCGTTTCCAAAATTATGAAGAGGAATTATGCATTAAATTGTGGTTAACAATACGTCCACTAATCGTAATAAAAATCCGATATTTTGAGAGTATGTACAATAACTTTGATATGGTGCTGCAACCAGAACATACTGCAAAGGACTAACTCCTCGGCAAGTTATGGCAGACGTGACGTATCTGGGCTCATTCTAAAGGTCTCAATGAGTAGATAGCTATAATGTTAGTGACTTCAACTGGGATTATGATATGGCAACCAAAATATAATGTTTTTTGGTAACTTTTTTTTATTTTTAATTCTGTTGTTTAATGTTCCAGAAAAGTACATAAGTCAAAATTTTGGAGTATCTATATCTGTAGAGTTAGGAGGGTGAGTGTAAGCCCACAGCACTTAGACCACATGTGACCCATTGTACATCCCCCCGAGGAGTTGTCCTCCCCTGTCATCTTGTCCTTTCCAGAAAGGTGGACAGGTCTCTGGGTGATATCTCCTTTATATCGGCAGGTGTAGGTAGCTCTCTTATTGACGATAACTCCGGGCACTTACATAGGACATGCCTGACAGTATCATCTTTCTGTTCACACATCCGGCATAGAGGTGTATCCACTAGCCCCATATTATGAAGGAATTTCCTCAGTTGACAGTGGCCAGTCAGAAATCCTACGATTTTTCCTGGTCATCGCTAGATATTTCTTTGGCGCTAGCTTTCCAGAGTCGCCCAAGGTGATCCTGGCAAGATTGCATCCTTTGATTCCATCCCATCTCTTTAAGGATTGAGCATGGGTTTAACATTCGGCTAGTTCCGCTATTGTCGAAGTCATCAGGCCGTAGGTGCCACTGGGTCCTAAAATTCTTGGTCCAGCCGCTTCCTTGGCTGAAGAGTCGGCAATGCGATTACCTTTACTCTTGTCGTGTCGTGATGTTATTATCTACCGAGGCTTTGGCTAAATCCTGGTGGCACCCTAGTACTTGCCCTGAAGTAACACGTTGTCTGTTCAAGGCTAATACAGCTCATCTGCTGTCAGTGCAGATTGTTTTGGAAAGTAGTTAACTGTGATTGAAAAACTTGTTTGAATTCAAGTGTATTTTCTATTTTATAAACCCTCATTCTTTTACCAACAGAGGGCCTCGCGAAATGTACCTTGGCCACATTAAATGTAGGCCTTGCGTCGCCACTGGAACGATACATTTAGAACAACGGCTAGAATAGATCATCAGCATTCATCACTGGTTTTTTGTTGAAAGAGTTTCACAGTACCTCATCCGCATCATTATTTCTTTACAATAAAACCGTGTGACTTGGAACTTTTTGTTATAGGGAATATTAGGTTCCGGATTCGCACTGAAAGTACAACAAAAACAGCGTCAGAAGCACTTCAATCGACAAATTCCGGCAGCTGCGATGTTGATCCAGTGTCTTTGGCGATGTTACGCTGCTGACAAGAGTTTCAACTCTACGGCTACGTGGCAGGTATACCTCAGTGATGGAAATGGCACCTCGATTGTTCCAACCAGTAATTCCGGAGCAGGTGGTAGTAGCAATTATAGTATGCCGCTATCAAAGGTAAGAAAATCCATATATGAAGTACTTATATGACAATAATTGAAATATATGTGGGTTCACATTTTAAAAATTCTGTCGAAGTGAGAAATCATGTTCGCTAAGATTTTGCATGCCTTTCTACAGCCTGACAAAAAAACTTGACACAGATCGAAAATCACATATCAATCGAGTATCGAGCTGTTAATAGATATTTATTTTTGGAAGGCAATACGCCTACGCAAATCAAAAATGAGTTGGATTTTGTATACGGGGAGAAAAACGCCGAGTACTATTTGTATGGTTACAGAAACAGGAGCATCGCTGGGAGAAATGTGTAGAGTTGAAAGGAGACTATGTTGAAAAATATAAAAATCTGAATAAATGTCTGGTATCATTGTTAGGTCGAAAACTTTTCAGATTACCCACTTATGTTATTTATTATGAAACAAGTTGACGTGGTAGTTAATAGGCCTTCAGGTTATCTTCCATTATCCCTAATGGAAAGTTTGTGCTTCATTTGTGAACAATCACTTTCGACCGGTGGAAGTATGGTTGTTAAACATTGAGAGGAATGAGTGTAAGGAAAAAATGAAAATTGAATTGAATTGATTAAAATATATTCATACTGAAAGTGCGTATTACAAATATCGAGATATCCATACTATAACGTGTGATATAAGGCGAAACTTGTATATATGTACATTCCAAAGTTTTACTGAATCCACCCTTTTCGATGAGTATTCCGTTTTTTGTGAAGAGATTGCAAATAAAATAAAAACAATTAGGTATATTGCAGGCAGGAATTCAGCAAAACATCCAGATATTACTGTGTATAGTTAGTTTTTCGGAAACTAAAAAAAGGCAATTTTCAGTTTGCAATAATAAAGTTGCTGGAGAATTATTTATGGCTTTATTACTTCTCATTATCTACTTCACTCTTTTTTCTGTGATCGATTCAACCAAATTGCGTAAATTATGATTTGCGAACCTTTGGTTTGAAACTTTTGGTGTAGTAATGAGTATAACTGGATTTTTTTCCCACCACCAAACCGTTATTTTAACAGCTTGACACGTGTTTCGACCACCAAGAGATCATCTTCAAAAGGAAGTTCGATCTTCCTTTAGAAGATGATCACTTGGTGATCGAAACACGTATCGAGGTGTTAAAATAACGGTTCGTTGTTGGGAAAAACTCCAGTGGTATGAATTATGATTGATCAATTATTTTCTTTGATTTGTGCCAATATCGCGTTGACATCCTGTCTTGATGCTATATTCAGGAGACAAAAGTAGAAAATGTGATTACCAAAAAATCAATAACTGAGTTCTGGTCAGAAAAAATGTTCAACAGTCCATGAAAGAACTACAGAAGTTATCGAAAGAGATGAAGATGAACTAGAGTTTAAATTTTTTTTGATGGTGTGAAGGAACGGGTTTTTCTCTCAGGGTTTTTCGTGGGTGGTCAGGGAAAATCAGACTTCTGCTCTTGTAATATGTAACTTTTACTGATTCGGAGTGGAATGAGTGAACAATACAGGCATCAATAATGGATGGTTATTCGCAAATATACAGCTGAAATAGGATGTAATTAATTCTCACAAGAGAACACTACTGGCTTTACAATTGCCTACCTAAAATAAGATGCAGGCACGGGTCGCTACAATACAAGTATTATTTAAACTTTCAGACCCCAGGCAAATTATATTAAACTGAATAATGCGTGGGTAACAATATAACCATGGACTTTTACTCGGTTTCAACAAATCTCTCTCTGCCAACGCGATTCAGTAAAATAGTTTCCGATATAAAAACGGTGGCGATAGATGCGAAGTTTATAGACATACCGAGAATCGCTATGGCAAGCAACCCATCATACAAATATATAAAGGATGTATCAGAAGTAAATGTCAACGGAGTAAACGTAAAATAACTCAAAGGAAAAATGCCCGTGTTCTGCTACAATGGTAGGAGATAGCCAAAACTTTCAAATCTATGAAATGTATGAATCTGGTCTACGTATCGATATGTGCAGTTTAGTAATAATATCTGCCAGTTGAAACTATCCATTGAATTGTAGAGGCTATTTTAATCGATCAGTCAATAGAAAAAATATATTGGCTCAAAAGTTTGTCAAACAGCCTCATCTGGAATTTTTTTCCTCATTTATAGTAGAAAAATGAGGGTCCTGGGAATAATTTACAAATCCCACCATTTCTGATCTATAATGGATTGACTATTTATTTGTCTATAGCTATAGCATTAAAAATATAGACTATGTCATATCATCCATATGAGAATAATCACGAAATAACAATTGCTGTTCGTTATTACTTCACACATAGTTTTCAGTGTTAGCTATGATTGAAATATATTCCTAAGGGATTTTTTATTCTTTCGGTTGACTGAACTTCACTATAGTTCAAAATCACTTCTTGGGATATAAACAAGTTATATACTGAAAACCTTGAGTTGATTGAAAATTAATTGATGAAAGATAAGTTAGGGTAATTACTTGATGAAATGGAAGGGATAAAATGACATTCATTCATTTAAGATTCCATAGATCCTCGAGTTTAAAAATTGTACATAGAGAATAACTATGTTCCCACCAAGTATATCTAGTAAAGGGAGAATATCATTTTCATCGATGGTTTTCTCGTGATGAATATTTGAATACCTTACGTCGTCCATCAGTTCATTGCTTGCTTAAATATTTAATCACAGAATCTCCCTAAAAAAAATGTATAACTTGTCTACGAGAATTCATATTACTCATCTCCAAGAAACCGTTCGAAATGCTAGATTAGGTCAAGCTAGTGAAATTTGTTTGAGATAACTATATGCCTTTGAACAAATGAATAGAATAATGGAAAAAAAAATGTTAAACTTGAAAAAACAGATACTATCACTTATCTATGTTTTCACCACGCATTTACTCCCATTTTGAAAAAAAATTGTTAGGTAAGTGAACCTAACCTTTCATATACAAATCGTTTATAGTTACATTTCAATTATAAGAGTGAAATATAACTGAAGAACATAGACCGAGCATCCTACGTTCACTTTCTTCAATCTTACAGCTGACTGATGAAGCACTATGTGATCTCACGACCTTTCATGAAGATTACTAGTGGTGTTGGCGCTCTCTGACGAATGAGTGTGAGTTGACATATAATTCCGAACTCAGTGATTGGACTGCATCCAGTTTCAAGAGCAAACTCTTTAACCAATTCATGCACTTGCCCTTCCTTACCTCACTGTTTTGAAATCGGTTTCAACTTTGAATTGATTACTCATGAGAAACGTCTACGAATATGCCATCTACATGAACTTCATGCGTAACAATCATTTATTGCAACATTTACACTTCATATTCAACTCAGTCGACTGATAATTTTCATATGTATTGAAATTACGACAGATGGTACATACATTTTATTATTAACGATATCGTTCAAAGCACTTTATTTCATATTACTGCAAACAGAAAATTAATTTCCTTGTCGATAAAAAACTATTATATGTATCTTGGAATTAACTAGATTTCAAATTACCTGACAGTTTGTCTGAATTTTTCAATAGTATACGAGTAATTATTTCATATTTAAACAATAAAAATCAGTAAATTCAAGTATAAAACGTTGGCGCCTTCGCCTAAATTAAAATTCTACCATCCGCCAAAATTTTCCTTTTACCATGAATACATAAAAAACGCTCAGATTTTTATTGGAAATGTGAAATAATTCTTTAAATTCACTTGTCATCCTACATCAAAATAATGGAAAATTCGTACATCATTTTTCAGGTATATGGTGGTATATTTGACACAAATTTTCAAGCTTCCGTATTCTGACCGTGAAATAGTTGTCAAAATAACATAAACAAGGTTTTTATGAACCTTATTTCGTTTACACATGTAGGAAGTTCTACATTGAAATTGTCATATTTTTCAGATTGCGTAAAGTTGAAATACCTGAAGGAGGTCAATAAAAACTTTCACAGAGAATGACATTCTTTCAAACACATACAAAAAGTATCTTATTGCATTGCAAACCCATAATCCTTTCAAGCTGTGCTTTCACTGCCCAAATTTTTCAGAAAAACATAAGGGGGTTGAGTATTACCCCACTAGTATTAGTCAACCCAAAATACTAATAAATACTTTGTTTACGAAAATAATTTTCATTCATTCAGAAGATATCGAGCTTTGCAATGCCAATAATATATTTCTCGAAAAATGCAGAATTTTATTGGTTCTCACTTGAAGACATATCGAATAAATGAAGTGAATGCTCCATATGTAATCCACCAACCTCTATACAATGATACAGGTTATTTCCAAACTATTGGTATACAATGTCATCGTTAAAGTTATGAAATAGTTCAAATCAGAAATACAACAGAAAATTAAAGTTATCATCGTAATGCACATACTACTGAGTAGTTCTGAGCGAACTAGCGGCCCAGAACTACCCAGCTTTTCTCATCATTTTCGAGCGAGTTGTGATTAAACTGTGATCGCTCCCATCACCCTTGGGCTCTCATTTCTCCACTTTCCACTAATACACTATAAAATGGTTTGTAATGAAATAAAATAAGTGATTTTTTTTAATGCTGAACGGTTTTATTAAAAAAATGTGTAGATAATGTACTAAAAAATTATTCGAAAAGTCCTAGGTAGCAATCATCAGAAAACTCTCCTCTACTACGGAGTAGTATTCACATATTTAATCAGGTTACGCTACGCCCAAAGATTTTATTATTTCTTTATCTTATCAATACCATATATTATTGAAAAGAGTGATGTGATGACTGCTACTTAGGACCTTCCGAACTATTTTTAGCTTTTAGTACATTATCTACATCAATATTTTTTCAATAGAACCGTTCAACATGAATTTCTTTTTCTTACCTCATTTTTGAATTGTTGATAATTTGTTGCTATATAACTCCTCAATACATAAACCTTTCAGAGATTTTACTCGACTCAAGGCCACTCTAGCTTTTCCTTCTTCAGTCAATTTCGAGCCTAAATATACATCTGCATGGTCTTTAGTGCTGCCTTGAATTTTGTGGACAGTTGAAGCCCATGACAAAATGTACGGCTTTAGGGTGGATAAGACGTACAACGTCTCTTCCCCAAAGTTGATTTGAACTGACGGTACATTTGTTTCGTACATCTGAGTTCGACGAAATCAAGGCCAAACAATTTCTGTACCCGATAGCGCCCTTCACTAATCCTTTCGATACGTCAATATTGTACCGCAACATATTGAGGTAGTAGTGAAATAATATATAATTCGCCATTTCGCAGCTGCGGTCATCTTGAGTTTACAATGATTAAGAATTCATTAAATTGTATTATCATCAAAACTGAATGTGTGTATCAAATATCAGATCAATCTGTCAATAGAAAGGGGGTCAAACTCTAATTACTAAATTTGTCCCAAACAAACTGAGATTACGAACAAATATTATTCATATTCTTATTACGTGACATTAAAAATCGTAATTCATGAATGAAGTGTGTGTATTTTCTATAATGTTATCCAATTTGGGCAAGTGTCTTGAGGCGAAACATCGGTGTATACCAGTGAGGATGACAGTGTTCTATGTAAGTGCAGTTTGTTACCATTCATTTGAAGTGGAACTCATGTGAATGATATCTGATTATCATTCCACAACGAATGTTTGAAATACAAACTGAGTAGAGAAAAGTATCTTCTGTTCAATTCAGTGTTCATATAGAAGTATTTGTTTCCAAAGAATTTTTTTCTTTCGTATAGTTCAATGTTCATATGACAGTAGCTGTTTCAGGAGGACTTTTTTTTTCAGTTTGTGTCTGAAAGTTACTTCTTTACATGATCTACACATCCATGTATAGAGTTAATTATTTTCAAATTAATTACTGCCTTCCTTTCTTTGGAAGATTCCCTCATCCTTTTTTTTGTATCAAGATGGAGTAGTAGAAAGCCAAAAACTTTCTTTCCCAAATATTATTCCTATACTAAATTTTACAGACGAGTCCTTTGTCTACTATCTGAGATGTTTTTGATGTGTATTTGTAGTACTAGTTCAATCATTACCTTTTAGCCAGTTAGCTCCAAGACGAATCAATAATTCCATACAACATCCCACGAAGCTGTCGTGCTATTATAAAAATAGAACAGTTTTTCCTGCAGGAACATGAATGTTACCTCTGAATTTCACATCGGGGTTAAAGAATCGAATGCAACAAACCATGAAATTCAAATTCATTCTCTCCACATGAAATGAGTGACAAAACAAAGATGAAATGAGTATTTGTACTTACATATTGAGCATGACAGATCTGGGTCTTTAATAAAACATACGCTACCTACTTTGATAAATGTAGGTATAATGAAAACTGAATGATACAAAGTGAGGTCAGGTGACATAGTTTATATTCAAACTCATTAAAACATTTTATTTTATAATTTTCACTATACAAGGTATTACAAAAACCGCGACACGTGTTTTGCTATACAATTGCTTTCTCAAGCATAAAATAATGAGTTACTTCTAAATTACAACTATTTTATACTTTATTATGTTACCTACTTGTATGCCTACCTTTTATTGAATGAATCTACCTGAAAGCGGGAGGTATAACTTCATTAACTATATGAATAAATCAAATTTTTGAAAGTACCGTAATCATATTCAGTTTTTCATACCAGGAAATGAACAGATTCAATAATGGCGAATCATTCAGTTCAGTTTGATCGTTCATAAGATATTGAGAGTTTTTGAGTTTTTTTATTACCATACTGAAGCCTAAACAAATTCCTGCAAGAGTCACGAAAACCAATACTGGCAATTTTCCTTATACCTTATAACACCCTTATTCCACAACAGATATGGAAATGAAATGGAGAAAAATAGGCTGTTCTCAAGGCAACACAGCTTATTACTTTTATGAGTAATATCAATAGATATAACTTGTTTTGAAGCTCAAAAGGCAGTGTGTCGATGTGACAATGCCATTTCAGAGACTGATCTAATGTGAGCCCCAGAAGCTTAACTTTTCCACCAATTTTATTTGGAGGATTACACGAAATTCTAATTCTTTGTGTTTTATTAAGAGTCTGATTGAAAATATCCGTTACGAACTATTCATCAACTTTCTGTTTAACTGACATGATAAAACACTCCAAGAGGTATTCATCATTACTTGATTCATATACCTAGTGTTACATCGTCGGCAAACATAATGCATGAAAAAGGTTGTGAAGCATACAACATATCATCTAGATATATTATAAATAGAGTAAGTCCCAAAACCTACTCACTCCGTATCTGACCATTTGAAAACCAGATTTATTTTCATTGTCTGTTTGAAATATTTGACTCAGAAAATTTTAATGTTATACCTCGAATTCCGTAGTATTTAAGTGTTTGCAAGAGAAATTCGTGAGACACAGTCGAAATCCTTGCTTGGGTCACACATAGTTACTGCAGTAACCCGGTCCGCTTCAAAACCATCTACTATATCTCCAACCAACTCCTCAACGGCTTGAACTGTGGATTTACCACTCCTAGAGCCAAACTGTTTTGGTGTTTGTCTATATAAGATATCAGTCTGACATTCACGATTTTCCAATTATGATATATACCCTCACTATCATTAACGGAACATATGAGATACCAGGCGCTCTCTCGTCATATAAAATCTTGTCACAGTAATGCGAAGCTCTGCGTCATGGATTTCCTTTCCCAGCTACTCGTAAGTCCTTCATAGATCATGAAGTAACCAAAGGATCTGATCCTGTGAGGAGATGGGCATGAAGCCAACTGTCCTACCTGTAACATCGTATCAAGAGAAATGGTTTCTCAATATCAAACGAGTATCAAAGATAAGGTTAACAATGCCTCATTGAAAAAAATAGAACAGCAATCAGGCGTTGCTGATTCATCTCCACTATTTGAATTCCTTGTTTAACCGTTCGATTCATTTTCTGAACTCCCTCTTGGGTCGGGAAGCCGAACTTATATATCGGTAACGATCGTTTCTAGAAATCTGTAGTCGGTTCGTTTCTAGAGTTTTACCGGCGGTTACCGACTGCATACTTTTTGCGGTGACGTCATGTGTTTGTTTGCTGGCCGGCATATCGGTCAGGGGCGACTTCATATTCGTTACAATAATAATGACAAATTCTCACAATATATAATTTATTTACAATTCGCGTTTCACTGCAACAGTAACTTCCTCAGTTGGATTGGTACTCTACACTACTCCGCAATGCAATACATACAAATTATGGTCGAAAACAGTTAATAACAGTCGAAAAAACTTTCATAAAATATTGAAGCATTGAAAAATAAACCTTTAGACTTGGTATTTGTTAGAATAGTTTTAGATGCAGTGTTCGATGTATTGGTGTTAAGTATCTTTACCTTGGGTCAGTCCCTCATATTACAGGTAGCTAAGAAGGCCTCGGTGCTGAAAAGAAGGAAATCGCGGAATAGGATGGAAGTGAACACATCCGGAGCAAGAACGGAAGTGAATACTCCCGGTCCGGGTACCCCGTTGGCGGACACGCCAAACGTTCAATCAGTTATGAACAATCAGCCTAACAAGGCACTCTCCGATACTGACGTTATGTTCTTCATGGATGAACAAAAAACAGGTTTGTTTTATTTTCATTTTTTATCTATAGAGTGCTGCAAAAATATTAAATTTTTGTGAAATGTTGAACTGACGTAGAATGAATCGAAAACAAACATTGCTTCCATATCATTCATATCCCAATGACACCAACTTGGTTTATGAAGTGAGCCTTGAGAAGAGTGTTGCAGTTCTTGTGTAGTAGTAGTGTGTGTTTCTGATCAAATTTTGAAGAAGACAAAATAGACATTCATCAATAAATGATTTTTTTTAGGAACATGAAAATCCACTTAATTTTTTTGAAAAGTCTCCATATTACTAGCAGGGATTGATCATAGTTGAATTTTGAATTATATTTCATTCATTGTATTAGAAAAGAGAGAAATGTTACACCTATGACGTATTCATATACAAAGCATTTATTTACCATTTCGTCTGGTATCGAACTGAATCACAAGGAGTGATGGAACCGAAAGATATTCATTATGATGTTGATGGAGAAATCAATATTGACTTTCAAATAATTATATCAAAACTTGAAATTCATAATTACCAGTAACAAACAAAAACTCATTGCTAGATGTGAATTTTCATTAATTAATCATCAAAAAAGATACGCTCAGTTTCTTCATCAACGGTCATACAAATGACAGATCTCTCTGCAAATATGTCTTCTATCATCATTAAATTTCTACTGATCATTTGTTCATTGAGAAAAAATTGAAAACCAGGTTAATAAACGGTTATTTTTCAACCAATTTTCAAAGAATCTACTAGAAATCACACCAGATTTGTATAGAAAAAACCCAAGAAACATATGAATGTGGACTCTTATTTTAAAGGTACACCTAACAGAATCAGGAGAGGTGAAAGGGAAAGTATTAGGGGTGCAGTGTTCACAAGTCAGACAAGTACTGTGACAGAAGCAGCTAGCGATGACATCGACGATTTGGATGCTGAGCTGCCAAGAGTTACACAGTGAGTATTCATTTGAATAATTTATGCAAGAGAAATATGAATCTGTACATTCGTTTCAATATATTCAACAAATTATGGTAGCATCAGAATTGTCTAAAGTCAGGTTACAGATTTAGTGGAGTTGTTTTTTTATTTTTCAAAAACAGAACACAAGCACTACCGGCAACTCCCCAAGGTACTCTAAGAGCCGTGCCTGTGTGAAATTAGCGATTCACGTTGGATTTAAATCGCTGCAGATAAAATTAATTTGGAAAAACGTTCTCAAGAAGTTTATTCCACTTACACGCAGTTCTACAAATTGAAGAGATTTCAAACAGTGGAGTTGGAGGTATACTGAGTTGAACCTCAAAACGATGAGCAGCCACAGTCCGTCGCGTTTTTCTGATATGTGCCGCTATTGGTGGAATCAAATGTGCCAAGTCACTCTATAGCTCAGATACACCAATATGTTGATGTGAAAAATACATATTACTACAATATATAAATGTCTGTAGAAGATGTATGTGATTAGAGTTATGTAATCTGTAGGTCAAATTCTCCATGGTTTGTTTGATTTTTTTTTTCATTTTGAAAAAATAGGGTATTTATTTGATTGATGTTTGAGTGGTATTCGATGTAATTTACATATTCAACGAAAGTCATTTTTTGTGGAGGAAAAAATCAGTTTTTTATAGACCTTTTTTTGATAATTGTTACCTTCCACAATCTGAAAAATATAAAAATTATAATGAAGAACTTTATACAAGTGTAGAAGTGTGAAGTTATAGAAGTGTAGAAGAAATAATTATTTCATATTTCAAAACATCTTTGACATCTGTCGAAGAAGTAATGAAATAAGCTATCAAAAAAGGAATAACTGCGAATATATTCGAATTTTTTATCCATTTCTGAAGACGGAGGC
>WOGO01001409.1:0-15715 GCA_015342085.1 Leptinotarsa defecta
ATATTGATTTCTTTCAATAAATTTTCATATACGGTGCAGCAGCTTTATACATCTTAGAAAGACAATTAGTTTTTCATAGTTTTGTCCTAACGCTGCTTCATTTGAAGTGGGGATGTCGTACTCGACTTTCTCGTTGTAGTAAGATGCGCACTCAGATAAAATATGTTTGACACTTTTATGGCACAGTCACAGAGTTGCCAACCGTAGCGGAATTCCGCTACTGTAGCGGAATTTACTCGACGGTAGCGGCGTAGCGGATTTGAACATAAAGTAGGGGAATTTTCTATAATCAATGTTGAAAAAAATATGGAAGAAGAAGAGGCAGTGGCCAGCACTCTCCTTCTTATTTTCGATTCAATGGCCTCAGCAACTAAGGCTATCCGCAGACAGCACTCGAAGCTGACAGCTAATACGTTATAGTCGTAGTAGTGAGGCCATTATATGATGAATGAGAAGAATATTTTTGAATATTTTCATTCATATCATAAACCGTATAATCTCCAATACCTTGAAACTAAAAGCCTCGACTGTTTCGAGTATTATAACTTATATGAAACAAATTACAGTAGAAATAGAAGATAGTTCATTTGATTATGACTTGAGCGAAAGAGCTATCGCAGTTGGAATTGACGGGAATGGGATATGTTCAAAAAAATACAAAAAGTTTTGGAAACAAACTTTTTATCAACATTGTTTGTCTGATTCCAACTGAAAGGATGGATTAGTCCTGTCGCGAATTATCGTCCAAGAGTTCAGTGTGACATCCGTACGTGAACAAATTGATTTGTATTTTTACTTTTCAAAATCAACGACCAAATATTTGTTAGCTTACTCTTACATTAGTGACAGTTCAGTTTGGTGGTATCTGAACTGTACACAAACTACAAACTATAAGTTCTGCGGTATTCAATTTTGGATAGGACACATGAGCCAACTGATTGCGTCAGATATACAATGTAGCGGGATATGAAGCAGTGTGGCGGAATTTTGATTCATGTGTAGCGACTTTATAGTTCTACTAGTTGGCAACACTGCACAGTCACAAACTTCACATGTAGGAGGGTTATTACTGAGGCGAGTATGCCCTTGTCGAAGACGTGACAGGATAACTTTCGGATTTGTTGTTGTTTGCCACAAGTTATCGTTAAAATAGTATTGGAAGGAGCAGTTTTTATAAATCATTTATTTAGGACAAATCATCTGAATTTGCAAACTGCATTCACACATTTCTAGCTAATTTTGGTCCTCGTAAGTGCTAGTTTTGGGAAAGGATATTTTTTTTGGCTTTCTATTTTTCCATCTTGATAAAGAAAAATGTGAGAATCTTCCAAAGGAAGGAAGGAAGCAATCAATTTCAAAAATTAACAGCATACAAAGATGTATAGATCATGCAAAGAAGTAACTTTCAGATACGAACTGGAAAAAAAGCCCTCTCGAAACAGTTACTTTCACATAAACATTGAATTACACGGAAGGAAAATACTTTCGAAAGAAATACTTTTATATGAATGCTGAATTATATGAAAAACATTTTTATCTATTAAGTTTGTATTCCAAACATTCATAATTGAATCGAATCAGATATCATCACAGGATTCCTACGAGATATAATATACCAAAAATGTGGTGATTTTCCAAAGAAAGGAAGGAAGTGATTAATTTCAAAAAACATTTCAATATAAAGATGTCTAGACCATGCAGAGGAGTAACTTTCAGATATACAATGTATAAACATTGAATTACACGAAATATAGAGGAGTAAAAAGCAGAAACTTTTCTTTCCCAAAAATTAATCTCTCCTAAAAATATACCTTTTCACTTTAAGTGCAAGTTATAATTACAGTGATACTCACTAAACATTCTCCAGTTAGAGCACCCTTAATAAATAAGGGCTGCATAACGCAGACCCTAGCTACAGCTATGCAAAAAAGGAATAGAGACTGATTACAGAACAGTATTACAATTATATAAAGGAAGAACTGTACAAACTGAGTCTATATTCCGTATACTTGAAATCAGAGAGCCACTGCAGTGAAAAATAATTGCAAGTTGAGCGACACTAAATTGTAGAAACAGGCGAATTCATCAGTGACGATTTCGAGTCTATGCATACGGACGTCATAAACAGTAAGATTCAATATTTTGATGATCATCAAATAAATTACTGTTTTTTCAACAGACCCCTATAAGTGCTCGAATGAAAGAAAGCAATCCTCTTTCCCTATTTGTAATACTACTCCACCAAATAGGTCAAATGTTTTGAGGTGCAAACCTCTAATATTTACCTTGTTCGATTGATGACTTACTCATTTTGTGGAAATTCACATTAAATATAGGATAGAGACAATAACTTTTGTCTAATTTCTACTGAGAACCCATCAACAGTTGGATTGATTTATACTGAAAGAATAATTAAAGTAAAAATATATAAGACGTGCAGACCGAAATCGGTACGCCGCAGGGAGGAATACTGGGACCTTTTCTTTTCCTGCTTTACGTTAATGACTTGCACCGTTTCATTGAACATGGTAAGCCATTCATGTATGCCGACGATACAAATATCACCGTAATAGCAGAGAATGTAGGTATCTCTCCTGAAAAAAAAATTAACCCATGTAAGCAGCTTCACAGTATGGTGTCAAAAAAACATCTCAATAACAATATGTCTAAAGCAGTTGGCGTTGAATTCATCAGAAAGCTGGGTAAGTCTAATGACTTGAATCTAAATATATATTCGGTTTCCTTGAAAACCTCACCTCTTACAAAATGTTTAAGAACAGCAAACCTAACTTCAAAAAACACATCGAATTCAAAACTCAGTAAAACTCTATAAAAACTCAGTAAAACGTTCTTTGCATTTGCGATTCTGAAAAAACTTCAATAAAGGGCATTTGCTAGATTTGTATTACTCTCTCGTATATTCAACTCTGTGTATGAACATAACGGTTTGGGGACAATCAGTGGAAGTAGTAAGAGTTTTTGTTATTCAAAGAATATTTTTAAGGTCAATCTTGGATCTAAAATACAACGAATCATGTAAAGAAGTCTTTTCGAAAAATAACATTCTGATGGTATTTCGTATCTATCTTTATAAATTACTGTCTTACATTCACTGGAATTTGTCATCGTTTAATAGATCTCACGAAATACATGATTACCCCACTAGACAAAATCATGAAATTCATGTTAGAAAATGTAATCTTACGGAATACAAAAAATCGCCAAGATATGCCTGGGCAATGGCTTTCAACTATCTTTCAGTAAAAATTAAAGATATTTCCGATCACAAAAAGTTTAAAAAACAATTGAAGAAATTTTTAATGGATAACAATTTTTATTCACTTGATGAATTTTTAAATCATAAAGAAAAGTGACTTATATTACTTTTGAAATTAATGTGACTGTATTTGTAAATGTTTCTACAATTATCTTCGATTTTCAGCTTTTATGTTTTTTATATTGACTTGTCTTATGTATACCATGTGTATCTAAAAAGATGAAATATGTATCTTATCTTATCTTATCTTAAGATTTTTTTCTCAAGCAAACTGCGTCAGTTTACTTTGAAAATGGTTTAATGAACCGAAAGCAGTCGTTGGAAATAAAAATCTCAGTAGAAATTAGACAACATCTATTTTCTCTATCCAATATCTAATATAGAGTCTTCCAACAGAGGCGTCCGAACTTTGACAGCTGTTTTTCACAAATAGACATAGAAATTTTATTCATTATTGCATATTTTGATATTACTGGAGTTTTTTCCCCACACCAAATCGTTATTTTTAACACCTCGACACGTGTTTCGATCACCAAGTGATCATCTTCAAAGAGGAAGATTAAAACTGAGTGAGTTTTAATCTTCCATATAGCCTAATTACATGGAAATTCTTATTACAAATTAATTTTGTGAGCTTACTTCTATACATATACACTGAAAGATTTATTTTTAAACTTATTCTCTACGATCACAGTTATACACACCTTGTATAAAAACATTATTTGTGTTACATCCCGTCTAATATAAAGAGATGATATTTTGAAATGCTACCTCAAATCCATTGATCTGACTTTTGTATAATCCGGCCAACAATGTACAATATTGATATCTCAGTAACCTATTTTGTATTTTTTTGATTTTGTTTAAATGCATCTGTGGTTGGGATTTTCAAATGAGCGGACCAAATTCAAAGTGTGATATAAAAATATTTTATCGTGAATACGTTCACAAACGAAAAGCTATCTTATAATCTTATAATAAATCCCAACATTTTGTTAGCTCTTTTACAAATATCATTAATAAATATCATTATAAATAATCCCAATGTCTTTCACTTCGTTTTTTCTGTTAAGGAAAGTATCTCCAATTCTGTAACTAAATGCAATGGGTTTTTTTCGCAAAGAAAAGGTAACGATATTATATTTATCAATATTAAAGAAAAATTCATTTTCAATGGTCCAATTTTATATATTCTATCAATGTCTTTTTGTAGTGCAACACAATCTCTGACGGTTTGAATTTCTTTAAAGTATTTGAAATCATCTGCAAAAAGGAACCCTTTAGAAAAATGTGAACCTGATGTTAGATCATTGATAAATAAAACAAACAGCAAAGGTTCCAAGTTTGATCCCTGTGGGACACCCGAGTTGATTTCATAGGGATCAGAGTAAATACCATTATATCTGACTATAAAGTTACGATTCTGGAGATAATTATTGATAAACCCATGGTTGATACCAAATTTTTTGAGTTTTGAAAGCAATATATCATGATCGAAAGCTTTCGAGAAATCCCTATAAATCGTATCAAACTGCTGTTCATTCTCAAAAGTTTTGTAAACATCATTGGTAAATTTGTATTTATAGATGTTTCATTAACAAAACCATGTAGCCACTCATTAATAGTATTTTGGGCATGAATATGAATTTTTTTGTGAAGGATTTGCTCAATAATAGCAATACTTTTGGTGGTATTTTTTATTTTGGTTGAACTTTCTGAATTTCTCAGGAACTGTATAAGTTTCAAGCATAACACCAGTTCATTTCTCGTAAACACGTTTCATATTTTTCAATGGTTCAAACCATGAAGAGAACACTAATAATCCATGATCGAACGTCTGACAACGCGGTTTCGACCCTTCTTAGGTCTCATTAGTGGTGCTAGGCCGAACCAAGAATGCAATATTAGACTCACAAAGAAGCCTGAGTAAAAGTAGGCGTAGACAGCATCTCTAACGAAAACTTCCCAAGTCTAATGCAAATCCAAGCTTCAAAATTGACTGTTTTTGTGTGTCCTCTACGTTTACGTATTTCTACAACTTCGTAAAAAAGTTTTTTTTTAAATTTCATGTTCTTTGACATTGAAAACGACCGGTCACTAACTGAACATTTTCATTCAGAAGATTACATTACGCAATAGCTATATTAATTTCGTTCTTCATTGAACTCGCGTCGATTCCCTATTCATAATTATTTTTTTCCAAATTCTAGAACGCCAAAATGATAAAAAAGTTAAAGAAATTATAGTCAGTTTACATTAAAAATTGTGTTCAATTTGAGTATGTTTTTAGTAAATTTCTTTGAAAGAACATAAATATTATTAGGAAAAAATGGGAGGAATGGAAATGAGACGCTGGATTTGTGTCAGACATGCATATTTATTTTGAAATATCTAATGTAAATTAAATATATTTTCAATATTGAACTCCGTAGGTAGGTCACTAGATATTGGTTGTTTGTCGGTCAAACTCTGGAAGACTAAGAATATCCACAATAGCCGCTGTCACACGCACAAGAGTTTAAAGAAACTCTCTTGTGCAGCGTCCAGCAGCTTCCGTGAATTTCTACTGCTGAATATTTTCCTTCCCAACTCTGAAATATAAAAGATTATGAGTGACGGTCAAAAAACGAAAATCAGAAAGTAGAGATATTAACGTAATAATATTACACAGTTAAATAATCTGGGTCAAAATAATTTTATTGAAAATTAACGGAACTGAAAATGGAAGACTATCCAACATGAAAAATTGAAAAGGCCAAATTAGCCAGGAAAGATACATTCTGGAATGATGCAGTGGTAATAACAATATTTGCAGCTTAATCAAAATTTCTTTCATCTAGAACGAAATCAAATGTAATTTTCACTAAGTTAGTATTTGCAGTATTTTAAAAATTATCTTCACAAAATGATGTTTCGAAGTGTTTCATTTTTATTGTATTTCGCCCTCAGAAATATTCCAAAATGTGTCCCAAGTTGGTATAACTGATTTTGATATATTTCCGTAATGAAAATAAAAAAAGTATAAAAATGAAATCAAAGAAATGGATATCACGCAATAACTTACCAAATTCTTATGAAAGAGAGAATTAAATGATAATATCACGTGTTGTATGGTAGGAGTGAACCTACATTTAGAGAGAAACAAAATGGAAATGAGCAATAACAATTATTGATCATACAACAGTTGAGAAATATCGATGTTCAATCCTTTTTATTAACAAACTTCATTAGATTGTTTCGCTAATATCTTTTGTAGTTGGAAATGTTTGAACATTTTTTCTTCTCTTTATCAATGTAATCCTAGAACCATAATAAAAATAAGTCTTTATCAATCACAATCAAAAATACAAATGAAATAACATAACCTAAAAATGATGAAAAGGCAGAGTTCAGCTAGGAGACCTGCTTTTAAACCCAAACTCGATTGGTATGTTTTTAATTGTTTTTTCTTTGTTGGGATATTGAAAATTCAAGTAACTCCAATAAACGAGTCGAGAAAAAACACATTATGTGAGAAATTGCCAAATCGATTTGCATATTTTGTACTATAATATCACTATCGTGCGAGAAAAATGTCTTTTGAGCTTTTTTTGAAGTTTCTCATTGAACCATAAAAGTAAATCTGAAGAGAACGACAGTTTCATTCATTTGGTCAATTGTTGGTCTTCACTAAAGAATTTTTAATCATTTTGTATCATTTATTTCCTTTTTTGGAAATTTTCTCAATATTATCCAAGTTGCTCTGACATTGGTAAAAAAATACTCTATCTATTGAAAATCACTAGAGTTTATTTTTGTAGAAATTTTCATCAGTTATTGGCCAATTCTATCATATGAGTGTTTTTCAATTTAGAAATGTATTTTACAACTCGACAACGACTGAAAGGTTTCATTGCTTTTCGTATAGATGATTTTCATTCAAAAACATTATTGGTTCATGTTGTATTGTTCATTAACATTTTGAATATTCTGAATATTTTTGAGTTACCTCGTAACCTCGACACATATTTTTTATATTATTAATTCATGTTGTATCGTTGACAAAAAAGTTATATTCATTTTTAGTTATATATTTTTAGTTATTCATGTGTGAATCAACAGTATATTGGAAAAAGACAGCAGATATGAATGTTTTACGATTGAGAATAAGTAAGGCATTGCACAATGATGCAATTTATTACTGGCTCAAAAAAGTAATACTTGCGCTATCCTCTATTGGATAAAATGGCGAAGGCACTGGGTTCCGTCTTATAAAAACTCAAGTTGCTATACCCCGTTTCTCATCAGATGTAATCTGCAAGTAGAAGTCTGGATGAATAGTATTTGTTATTGATTGACGAGAAGAGTAGAGGTACGCGTTAAAAGATATTGTGATCAAATTTTTGATACTGGTTCAGTGAAGAAAAGACGCTAATTGGTGAATTTAACAGTTTTGTTGAAACATACTAACCTTTTTTCTAGTGAGATAATTTTTACTGCAGGCATCTATTCTTTTATGTATTATACAGATCTGAGAATGTAAACCGAACCTTCATATTAGATAGACTGCTCATATCAGAAACCTCTTGAGGCGAAATCAGTTTTATGGTTTACAGCTAAATTTCTATTCAAATTTTGAAGGACCTATTTTTTCGCAATATACAACTGAATAGGATAATTTTTTATTCCAGTAATGAAAACACTTGATTTGAAGTATATTGGGAAAACAGCCTCTGCTCGAAATGCACCAAACTGTTTAACCCTATTACCAACCATGAAAAAATTAACAATTTCTATATTCATTATTGAATAGAGGGGATAAAACTTTATCAATTACCTGAATATACCAATACACTCAAATATATTACTTCTTTTTTATTTCTCTTTGCTCTCTTAACTTCGATTACTTTCATTGCAGTATTGATGGAGGCTTCAACACATAGAAATATATTCAGTTTTTATCATTGGTCTATGTCATACATAAGACGATATTATTAGGTCCAAAATTATATCATTATTAATAGCAACTTGCATTTGCCTTCAAATATTGAACACCCTCCGCCTCCGCCATAATCTCGCTAATTCAGTACCTCTATATGTATAATCACTAATTTCAGTCTTCTGTGATACTCGCTATTCAAGAATATCTCTATTTGAGCGTCCATCTTGATTCAACATTTGTTTACTGGTAGGCTGTACCGACAATTGAGCATCACAATGGCCCTCAGAAAACCCACAAATTGAAAGTCGCGAAACTTGATGATAGTGAATGCTATCGATTTGGAATTTTTGCCAATGTATTTTTGACAAGCACTATCAAAAGAGTTGAAACAATTCAGGAGTGAAATGGAAATGGAATCTAGTTGATAATAGTTCACATTAGAAGTTCGGAATTTTATTGAATTAAGATTTTCACTTTATTGATTTATTGACATGAATTCTTATTGAACTATTACCGAAGAAGAAAATTAATCATGGAACTGAAAAATACATATTATTGAATGAAACTTTGAAAACATAAAATCGAAAAAAGACTTCAAGTCAAGTATATCAATTCGATTGTTCTAGATAACGATCTATTGGTTTGTCCAATATAGCACCATTGCTTTTGTGACTAATTGGAATAATTTTGTTGAAACTATTGTCAATTAAGTTTCCAAACCTCAATGAATGTAGATATTTTAATCATTTCAAATAATGCCTCAATCCAGGAAAGTATAGCTTTGGTTGAAACAGTTACTCCTCTATGTGATTTTTCTAATTAATGGTGTTGAATTTAAATCAAGATACTCTTCCATATGGAGATGTTCCTATAGACAGATATTTGTAGTTTTCACGTCCTAATTCAATTAGGATTTACGTGTCTATTGTGAGTTTGGTAAATTGTCTCATATTTCGAAGGTGTACCAGAAAAATCGCCAGATTTTGTATCTTTCAAGTCTTAAATGGAAAGTCAAATTTGAATATATTGATTGCTTATATCAATTTAGGTTGATCACCAAGTTAATCAAGACTATATTTATTCTACCATTCGTGTTCATCCCTTTCAATCTCCAATAAGGATCTTCATCCTTATTCAATTCAGTCGATGTAGTAGACCTCATTAGATTTCGTTTTGAACCACAATTCTTCTTTATGGGCGACCTATGGGTGTATTCTATCACAAGATATTTTTTTGTTTTGACATTTAATGGCCTTTGAGTTTCTCCTAATCATCTTTGACATCTTTGCACATCACGAGGAAATTGCAATAACTGCTTCTCTTCTATATGTATCTTCTGTTGTAATCTGTCGTAATCCTAACCTATATTTAGTATGAAAATGATATGCAGGATATGCAGTTGGTTACCTCGTTCACAGGCAGATGGGGCGACGACAAAACTTGTTGTTTGTTGTAGTCTTCAGCTTAGTTCGAGGAATGATACTCTGACGGAATTCGATTTTCAATTATCGGAAATCATCGACTTTATGTTGATGATATACACTACCTTGCACTGACGAGTGGCCAAACAGCCCGAAACCGGTCTGCAAGTGTGTTCCAATAATTGAAAATCTATTGCAACCGTTGTATCGCCAACAGCATATGCAGGAATACCTTCAGTGAAGAATCCTGCACTGACACCTGTCGAATATATTCCAACGCCCTTCGTGGTATTAGCCAGGGGAGTTATTGTTTTCTGATAGGTGTCAGTCTATTAACCTACTCTGTATTCATAGCCAATCTACAAGTATGCCCACTGACTATAACTGAATACATTTACTAAATGGAAAAATTCTTGAAGATACTCAAGACACATTTGAGACACTGGTTGAAAATAATAAGTTTCGGAACAAAACTGTGTTTAAACAGATTTTTCTATGATATGTCGTGTTTTAAGGAATAATTATGGTCATAAAAATGACAAATGACACCCCAGATAGATAGATTACGTTGTCTCACCACAGTATACGAAGTAGTTCAATTTATGTAATTTTTCCGTTTTTTCTCCAATGAAACGATAGATGAACCATCTAGTGACCAATATTTTCAGGCGAAAATTTCATCAACATTCGAATTGTCTCTTGATCTATTAGATATTCAGATGGTGAAACTCCTTGTTTAAAATACGGAAGGTGACCGGTGAAGATGATGGACTATTTTTGTTGGTAGGAACTACTTATTAACCAGAAAGTGAGTTTACTGATGGAACTGTTATTTTCCCAAAGTCAAATCTCAAAGTAAAAGAATGTTGAATTCTTTTATTTCTACTTCGATGAATATATAACCTACTTGATGTGATTTAGTTTGGATCTGGATGAAGACTGCCTACCTGAAATAAGTTTGTTTTCTGAATTGATTTATTGCATTATCTGTAAATTTATTCGTAGATATTCCGTCATTGAATGGGAATACTGTACCTGAGAGTAATTCTTTAGTGCGTCGTGTATGTTATGTTTCAATTTGGCTTGAAGTTGGCGACCATTTACAGAACTGAGATACTTTCCAGATATTCCAAACTATTGCATCGCTTGAATCAGAAGTTCCTGAAAAAAAAGATATTAATGTAAATTTTTAATACATCGTATTGTCACAGAAATTGAAATTATGTCGTTTGTCGCCCAAATGTTTTGTTGATATCAACAAAACATTTGGGCGACAGTCAGCGACTATCTTCAACAGCGACCCAGATCTCCAACAACTCTCCAAATTAAAGATTCTGTAATTCAGCTACACAGATACATTAGATTTAGCCATGCAGAGCTTTTCTGCATACATCACTGGTTGCAAGACATATTTGAAAGGTATCTTGCTTGTTACAAAGAGTTCAGTTGGGGTATTACAACAGAGCCCCGCCTTAGAGTGACGATTGATAGGCTTAGAATCATTTCCGTTATTGGAATTTTCATTCTTTGCCATAACTTATACGTAGTTATTTGTCAAAAATGTGTTAGCAAAATGATGTATAGACTCCGTTGCCTAAGATAACATGGTTGTCGTTATCAGTAGTTGAAATTGATGGGAATATAAAATTTGACGCAAAAGTTCCTCATAATAATTCAAAACTGGCGAACGTAGAAAACACTTGAGGTCAATTATGAAAGAGAGCTAATTTTATTCAAGAACAAAAACTCACCGACTCGAAGTTAATAATAAATATTTTCTGTAAAAAGTTGAATTTTAGCATGACGCTTGTGCAGAAATTCGAAGCTGAAATGAAACATTTAGAAAGATCTGTTGTTGAATACAAATTATGTGAATTTTCATAATTTATGGGGGACTTGAGTAGTAGAGTTCAATGATTGAGTAAATTTCCAGATTTTACAAAAGTTACATTGGTCTGGAAGAGAGTGAAATACAATGATTGGATAGCTACAATATATACATGCTGGTAGTTACAACGATTTAGACGGTTAAGTCAGCGTCTCAGAAAACTGGAAGTCAGCAGGACATATTGAAATACAGATGAATTTATTTCTTATCAACTTTTTCCCAGGAATTTTTCCTTTCACATCTATCAAGGACTTTCAAAAATGAAACAAATCAAAGAAAAGTGTCATTTAATTTTTTTTTCAGATTGTGGAAGGTGAAAATACTAAAAGAAAGTCGATAAAAACTAATTTTCCTTCACAAAAAATGACTTTCGTTCAATATTTCTTTCAATTCTGAAGATTACTTTTGCAACCTTTACAATTTTCAATAGACAAAATTAATAAATACGACAAATATTGATGGAGAGAACATTTTTCTTTATGAAAAATACTTGTACATCTCTGTGAAGTTCTCCATTACAATTTGTATATGTTTCCACATGTGTAAGGTGAAACTATTCAAAAAAGTCGATAAAAATGCTAAGATCAACATGTTTTCTAAAGGTTGAAAGTAAGATATTCGCGAAAATTATATTGATGATAATCACCAAAATATTGTATAAAACAAAGAAATTATGGGACTGAAAGTCCCTGAAGTAGAAATATCATAAATTTCTAATGATTACTGGCCAAACAATGTAGATTTCATTGATTCTAGAGGCTGTTATGAATTTTAGAAAAATTATGATTTTGTACAAATATTTATATGGATATTTGAGGATCATTTTGTATTTTGAATTGATGCCTAAAGAAATTCATTGGGAGAAGTACAATCAGTTGTTTTTTTATGCTTTTCAATCTTCCACATTCGGAAAAATTATTAGTCAATAAATCAATTAAAAAGATTTGGAAAAGCTGAATACACTTATTTGAATTAATGAATCGAAGAGGTTTTTGTATTAAAAATTATACACTTTAATACAAAAACCTCTTCGATTCATTGATAAATCAATTGAAAAAAGTATTCTCAGCTTTTCTACAGAGTTTGGTAATGTCTCGTAAAGCATTATCTTCCCTTCCAAAAATCTGAAATGATCCGTGAAAACGCCAGGAAGGAAACATTTTCATTCGAGGCGTTTAATACAAAGAATTCTGGATTTTGAGAACCCAACGAGATGAACCGTTAGCCATTTACACATAAACATGTTTCCCTTGATGCATATCATTGACAGATAAAATTCCAATTACAAGTGACTGACAAGCTGGACTCATTAATGATTCACATCACGAAACATTTCGGGGTGAGCTTCTCAGTTTTCCTTTCACCACATATGAACAGATTTTCTATTGATCTGAACTTTGTCCACTATTGATTCTTTCACTGGATTATTCTTTCGCATAACTTCCAGTTGAAGCTATTTTTCAGTTGACAGGTAGAATGGGGACACATTTTTCACACTAGCACCAGTTTCACGCATCTCCTGAGGAAGCTAATTTGATCAGCGAAACATGCGTGGGAACACACATATGCTGATTGTGGGAACACACATGAATGAAACAAAAACAGAAACAACAAAAACCAATCCCAAGGCTGGACATAAATGCTCACCTCAATCTGAGGCGGTGGTTGGGGATGAACAGAAATGACCACCCCAATCTACCGCTTGAAATGAGGCTGGACATAGCAGATCACCTCGTGATGTAATACAAAGGCCAAGGCGTAAGTTCATTTGGGGCGTTGAGGCCAAAAAGAGAAAGAGGGCGAAAGAAGTAAGAGTGGCAGCAACTATAAGTGCATCCTCCTCGTCCCCCACTCCAACTCCATCAGCAAGGTCACTTCTTGCGGCAAGCACCAAGAGCTCCGCCTTGAATAAAGGCAAGGAACCGGCTGTCTCTGCAGGAAAGCTCCCTCACCTAGAAGGACAACTCCTCAGGGGGATGTACAATGGGTCATATGTGGCCTAAGTGCTGTGAATCTATACTCACCCTCCCTACTCTATACAGATATACTCAGCATCAGGTCCTTATCATATTTGAATATTCGAAAATATTCCTAGGTTCGGTACATGCATTGTTGATATCTGAAGGGGTTGTTTGAGTCAGGGTCGGTCGTCCTAATTCCTGTGCCACACGTTATTTTGGTGATTTTCTTTTCTGTATCTTCTGTTAAATTGGTAAAGTTTCATCTGTAACCGCCACACCTCCTGCAGATACAATTCAAGTACTCTCATTTCACGATAAAGCAATTGCATTCGTAGGAACCTGGGTATGTCACTGATTTTCATCTTTTTCTTGTCAATGGGTTCAAACTCAGTGTTGCACATTGAAAAATAGGCAGAAATAAAGAAAAGCGAGCCATTTGAGTTCAACTGAGATGAAAATGAATCACAGAGAAGAGTAGACCGTTAACGAAGAATGGATTTTGGAGGATCACTGATACATGGGATACGATAAGAACGCTCCATCTTCGAAATTAGCTCGGATATGATTCTAAAAAATCGTGCTGATTGATGTGATTATTCCAAGCTTCAGTTTTTCTCATTAGGAAGCGAATTATCGCCAAAATAGCCAAAGCAGCCACAAATGATAATTGTCGATACGTAGTTTCGACAAAAATAACACAATACCAACCATAACTTGGTTTCTGTTAGACAACTGAGGTTTCTATTGGAATCCCTCCCAGTTTTTTTGAGGTTAGCATCAAATAATGCAATGGTTCCATTTTTCAAACCATGTTTTGCTCAATAATTTAAAATTATCTTGCTAGATACAAATGGGGATATCATTTGAAAGCATCTCCAGTATGATTAATATCATACTCACTTTAAAATGACCAGTTTTTTGTACCTAAATCTGAATAGTAGAATAAAAGGCAACGTTGACTTTCCCTTAGTTGACCAAAACAGCTGAATTTTCCTCTTGAAATTGACTGGTATTTCTTAGCAGTTCACATTCCTACGTATTCAGATACATTCCTATATATTCCCAGCTTCATTTCTTCAATTGCTATAACCCAGGCAATAGTTATGACACGGTTCATAACCTTTACTGTCTGATTCACGATTTTTACCTATTTGTTTATATCACTAATCACTTTGAATCATTCGCTACACATTAGCACTTGAAAATATATACTTTAAACACCTTCGATGGTGATTTGGAAACGTTTTCTTTGTTATCAAATCTTACATTTGGTTTGTAGCTCCCGACGTTGCCAAATATAACGAAATGCATTAGAGCAATATGACCGAAGGACGAGATTTTGATCGTTTTCGAACATGTGTAACAATACCCCTGTGTGTGGAGCTGACCTGTCACTACCAAATTTGGGATGCTATAAAAGTTTTTTCCACTGACGTTTCATAATAATAATTCTTCGATTGTAATTGAAAGTTCATAATGATAATTATTTTAGGCATTAAGGCATGAGGCGAATATACCTAAGCTTTCATAAACTGCTTTGAAAATCAGACAATTAGAAAAATAGTGTAATACTAAAAAAAGCGATTAGGTTCCAACAGGAGTACCCAGTTATAAATAAATATTAAAAATAATGGAATGCTAAAACAAAGTATGTATAAAATATTCATATACGTAGAATTTCAAAAGAGGATTGAAAAATAGAGTACATAACACAAAACGTTACAAGCAGTACTGACACAAATATTATTTATAGTATGAATAAAGTGTATATTATTGTATGTTATTTCTTTGTTATTTCAGTTTTTTGTTTAATAAAATTGTTATTTTCGGTTAATCTTTTTGATTTTTTTCAGGGTTATCAACTCAATTTATATTATATTAGACAATGGAAGTCCGAAATGATGAAATATTATTATTATCATTATACAACAATCTGGCGACTTGGATTGAGTTTCTTTGGAAAATAAATTATTCTATGATTCATGTAAAAATGAATTCAGAAGTTTTGGCTGTTTTGTCCTTCTGGTCGTATCTGATGAGCTGAATATGGGTGTTGCAAAAATGGCTATCACGTACTAATTGAGTATTATTCACGTTGAAGAATCTGCTTTTGGGGCACCTGAGCATAGTATTTATCCGATTTTCTTTTACGAAAGCTTAATAACAAACTTATAAATTATCCTACCATGACTCATGAAGACCTAAGCTGCAGGAAATACAACAAAGAGACATAGACAGCTTGTCACA